>JAPQRQ010000023.1:14386584-14397198 GCA_037367365.1 Apogon talboti
AGGGAAGGGAAGGGAAGGGAAGGGAAGGGAAGGGAAGGGAAGGGAAGGGAAGGGAAGGGAAGGGAAGGGAAGGGAAGCAGCGGTGCCCCTGCCTCATTACAGCCCTGCTCGGTGGGAAGTCTCTTACCAGCCTTTGACCAAGACTCACTTGAGTGTGAGGCGAGGATCTCCATATGGGGCATAGGGAGAAATGTTTAGTACGAACTCCTTGGGAGGATAGGAGCTCCACCTCTGCTGCACTGTGCTGCTGTCATTGTTATTCCAAAAGTCTCTGTCTAGATCACTGTGGCCAAAGAGAGAGACAGGTCAGAGCAACACAACTACGGATAGCCTCGGCACCAACCATCCAATGATGATGCCAGGGCTTGGATTGAAGGAAGAGGCTGTATTAATGAGAGTTTGAACCAAAACAGGCCCAGATTAATGTCTTTATTTTTCTAAAGAACACCATGGGTTTGGTTTAGAATAAAAAAAAGGGCCAGCCTGGGGGAAAAAGGCATTCACAAAAACTTGTTATAAAGCAATGTGCTGTAGCAAAGACACAGAGAGATAGAGAGGCAGCAAGAAAAGAGGAATAATCATAATCTGATGAATACATACAGCATGAGATTACATTCTGATCATCTAGCACAGCACCACTGATCAAACACATTTGAGTAAACATTAAGAAGTCTGGCCTCCATCCTTGGCGTGAGCAGTGAAAAACACATGAGTGCATAAGACACAAGGCAGAGAGATAAATCGCACACAGTCAAAGAAGAGGAGGAAAAGGTGAGCAGAATCACTAATGTCATACAAGTCACACGCAGTGGTCGGAGCTGTAGCACAGGGACAGAGCAGGAGAGAAAAGCAATGCACAAAGAGAGGAGTTGGAAGCTGAAATGATAAACAGAGCACACCGATGCTGCTGTGGCCAGTGAGAAAGAAAATGCAAAAATTGACTGCGGGACCCATGTCAGAATACATTCACAAATCTGTAGTGCTTATATTGTCAGTACACAAAACAAAAGTAAACACGGGCACTGCCAAAATAGCTGAGACAACAGCAGGCTATAGAAGAAAAAAAATGAGCAGGTTAACAGAGGCATTTTGTGAAATAACGTATTATGCTAAGCATTACAAAGCTGACATTTTCTGATCCTGACCTATAGTCTTGTTTCATCAAGAACAGAAAATACCTTAATCTTAGTTTGATCCCTGTAAGAAATGTTAGATCACAATCCTGCCAAACATTTACCCTCCGATAATTTCACTACAAAATTACTTTCTAAAGAGAGCACAAGTCCCTCTTTCTTTATGTAAGACCGGACTGTTTTAAGTACAGAGGAGTGGCTAAAGGCCAGCACTTAGGCAGACCTATCTCACAACCCATAAGATAGGTGGAGGACACTTCTCCAGCCAAAAGATTTACAGGTAAGATAATGCAGATTTAATCATATCCTGATTAAATCACTAACCTTTCATTTATTGTCTGGCAGAACATTGTCTTGCAGAAAGTATACTCTTCAAGATAAACAACAGGCTACATATTCTGCCTTGTTTTTATGGTGTATGTTTCCGAAGGACTCTAATCTGAGTCTTTATCACCAGATTATTCTACCCCAAGTAGTTACCAGGCACTTACTTGATGGCTTTCTTCTCCCCTCGCCCACGTGCCGAGTCTGGAGTGTCTGCTGTTTCCACTCCTGGCTTATTCCTCTTCCCCTTTAGCCAAGCAGAGAGACGCGACAGCAGAGAAAGCAGAGCAACAAAAGGTTAGCTTAGACTTGTCCTTTGAAGCTGTTTTTGCTATACTAATTTCAAGTGTAAATGCCTCTCATATTATCTCAGGAACACTGTGCCATCAGTCTTTACCTGATGGTCTCCTGATTACACTCATCAAAGTCAAATCAAATCTGCTCTGGAGAGCCATTTCTGTCTATGATTATCATTCACACCACCCTGAAATTTACATGGCAATTGCCTCTTTAAGGTAATCCGCTGGGTACTGGAGAGAAGCCTCTAGAAAGTCCTGCACCAGCCTGATTTTAAATAGCTAGAGCATGACCTGCTGTAACCATGGAAATAATAGCAATTTAAAGGCTTGGAAAAGTGAGGTCTGCTGGGCGCATTCTACTGGAAAAGCTCATCACAGTTAAAGGTGTTTCACATGTGTCACAATGCAGGTAATCTCTATTGACACTTTGCTGCAAGTGGGACAGGGGAGGATCAGTTTAAAGCTGTCCTTTGCCCAAAAAAAACATGCATTCTTCCCTGAAAGTGATGCTCTGATACATCGAGGATAGGGTAGGATTCTCCATTGCAGAAAACGAGTAGGAGGAACCCACACTGAGCTGCCACCACGGCTTGGCCTGTAAAATTGGATCTCAGCTTGGCTGTAGCGCAAGATCCTGTCGCAGGCTTGTTTGTGGGGGGCTGAGCATGGATCTACAAATTGGAGATCCCAGGTTGGACTCTGATTATGTATGGGGCTAAGCAGCATCCATGTTTCTACTTCACTCGTGTCAGAAGCCTTCATATCATTTTTTTTCCAGGTACAACCGGAGTTCTACTTCTTGACTTAAAACTGACAAATTATATCATATCTAGATATTCAGAGGTTTTGGCTCACATTGGGTTTGGTTTTGCTAATTTTCAAATGTATTTTATAAAAAGTTTCTTCTCTGTTTCCTACTCTGTATCATGAAGAACAACAATAGTGATAGAAATTAGCTCATTAAATACAACATATAAAAGAAATAATATACAAATAATATACAAAACAGCATTTTTGTGTTTATCCTTCTGTCACAAATTGAATACTAAGTTCATGAAACTAAGCTCATATTGGCTTGTTTGTTTTTAGGGGGGAAAAGAAATCCTGGAAAGGCAATAATTGTGCAAATACAAAAAAAAAATATAGCATGTAATTTACAAAGTACAAACAATGGGTGGAATTCTTTGCAGACTCTGCTGCCAGATATACAAAGCATGAATGATACTGAATGAATGTTTAATGATGTTAAGTGTGAAATCTTAAGTTAGATATTGGACGACTTGCATAAAAAAGCACAGATGATCACAGTGTGTTAGTGCGTATACATATAACCTCATTATCCTACCATCCCATGGCGTAACATTGCAGAACACACAACATTAATAACTGTCAGATCCTGACTGATGTGGTGTTAATGCGGTTACAGCTGCTGCATCATGTGTAAATGTCTTTTTGGAGTATGGAAATGCCATGACACATTAATGTTTCTGCTAAGATCTATTCATTGACATAAAAAAAAAAAAATCAGGAGTAAGATATTAATCAAACTTGTTTTAGACTGAGTTACATTAATAGTGGGAGTGTATGGACATTTGAGTAGAATGTATTATAGATGCAAAATATCATAACAGCAGTTTGTGATTATGGAGAGATGTGTGCGTGCATGTTTGAGCTCATTACAAAGCACAATTTCAGGGTTTCTGCAGTTTCTGCAGTTTTCCTATGTGTCAACTCATAAGCTGAAATGCAGAGAAACATCTGTAATATCTCAAATTCCACTACAAAGCAATGGTAAATTGCACTGAGGTGCAAAGTACAGTATATGGGCATGTTTACTCCAGTAAAGCATTATCAACATAAATCATTTGTACAAAATGCAGACACAAATGGTATATAATTAGCAGGTACAGTCAGCTCTTTGTGGATTTGGCCCAATGAGTCTTAGTAAGATGTTGCTCCACGACCCCAAAACAGCTTCAGTGTATAGACTCTACTGGAAGGAGGAACACCTCATGCAGCGTTTTGATGATGGTGGTCCAGTATCTCCCTTAGGTATTTACCAAGGTTAAAATTTGGTGACTATGACGGCCACAGAGCTATGAGTCACATAATTTTCATTACCATTCAGTGGCCCCTCGTGCCCTATAGATGGGGAAAATGCCACCCTGCAAGAGAACACTCCCACTGACTTTTCCTTTAATTTGTCAACCATCTTTAGACAGCCAACTACAGGAGAACACCATCCCCTCCTCATTTTTAATTGAAGCCTGCTAAGATCGGAAGTTAATCTATGTGGGTATGTGGACTGGTCTCAGTTCACCATTTAAGGCCAGTCAAGAATGAGATTAATGAGCCCAATGAACAGTCAGTACGCAACACCTGACATTTATTAGTAGCAGCTGGATCAAAACCTTATGGCATGAGCACCACATTTTTTTTTTCAGAAGTGCCTGTAAAAAACCTGTTTAATTACTTGTCTGATGTAAGCAAAAACCTGAGCTGAGCAGCATATGGCTTACTTATAAAACAACTAATATTAAAACCTGGCCTTGTTAATACAAAGATAGCAAAGCTCTAAGATGAAAATAAGGAAACTCAGCCAGAGGATATTTATGAATTTCCGACAGACTCTCAACTGACTCAGATCTATATTATAGTGCAAGTGTTATAAATAGCTGCTTATAGAAATGCAAATTATGCCACAGTCTACACTCTGAGCTTCAGGCAAACAAATGTAGACGCCACATAGCCTAAACAATAGAGATATCATTTCAAACTGTGGTCCACATGTTGGATTTTGTGGCTTTGGACATTGTTGGACCTGTTACAAACCAGAGTTGACAATAACACTGCTGAAGAAAAATGATAAAGCCCACAATAATAATACCCAGCAAAAGTGATATCCATCACACACAAAAGAACCAAAGCTGCTGATCTATTGTATAATCAGCATTCACCTGCGATAGAAAGATCAAGAAATGAATAAACACAGATTTGACAGAAATGACTAGTTACACAACAGCGTAAGGGATGCGTGTGGCTGATTTATATTCTGACTTCCAGGTAAAGACTCTTTTAAAATATGGAAGTCTGTTTACTGACAATATGTTCTCAACTTAGACACCATTCTTGATATTTCATCGTCTGCTTTAGGCATTTCATTGTACGGTGCTGTTATGACTGCGCCACATACTTGATAAATACACAAAATGACCTGTCATATTCAAAACATCCACAATAGTGGACTATTTTTCCTTAGAAAGGGAACATTAGCACACAAACAACATAAAAATACTGTACTCCTGCATGGAAATTTCTAGGAGAGTAAACTGTCTGAATTTCTGTCAGACACAGACAAACGATCAAAGGAAACTCATGTATCATTCAATGGTTTCGTAAAATTTTCAGGAAGGTGGGAAGACACAGAGGACGAGCAAGAGTCCAGCACAGAAACAGGGGTGAGAGCTGAAAATAGAAATCAAATTTAAATTAAAAAAAAAAACAGGCAAGCAGAAAGAGAGAAAATAAGGACAGTGCAGGATGTCTGGTGAGACAAGGAGATGGGGGGTGGGGGAGGGACAGGTGTGAATAGTGAACTGAGAAAAACAATGAGTGACAGTAGGTCCCACCTGGATTGGATGTGAAAACAAGGAAGGACTCCTCAATGGGCATCGAGTCCCGCTGTCCTCATTTCTATGTGTGACTGTGTGCACGAAAGACACACTCCCACACACAAAGATGGACACTTCTTCAGATCCATCACCACTCCTTCAGCTCATTCACAAGAGTGGATAACAAACACTTTTTTGTTCATAGGTGCAGGGGCTGCAGGGATCCATGGTGATGGATATGCCAACGCTCAACAGGGCATCAGGCTAGAGACAATAAAGAAAATCAGCTAAATACCCCAAAGGACGGGTAAAACGAACTAATAAAAAGAGCGAGCAATTTCCCCTCTCACCTTCCACTCAAATACCCTTGAAAATACTTAAGTCTAATATAACCAGCCGTCACACAACAAAGGGTTTCACACGATTACAGTATTCAACTGTGTCTGGCTCTGAGCCTCGTGTCCCGCCAATATGATGAACCAATTATGAGACGCACTCAAATTGCAGGAAGCCGCGACTTGGACAAAAAAATGTAAAAAAGAAAAAGAAATAAAATGAAAATAACAATCCGCCAGCACTTTTTCAGTCAAACCCCCAGCTGAGCATGTTAAAAATGACATAACTGAAGACTGGTAGAGGAGATGAGTGAGAAAAAGCTGCCCTGGGTGATGCTCAGGGTTTTCTTGAAGAATCCAGACATGAGGAGACAGAGTGAAACTACCACTCTCTGTGTCTCAGTTGGCAGTGCACTGCCTTCCAACACCCAGCTGTGTTTGTTTGCTGTGAATTAGCAGGCAGCAAGAGCCTACATGCTCGCTCAATATTACCCACATCACACCATAATTAGAGAGGAGTGCACCATTAAAACGGTTGTCCGCTGCTAAATTATCAAGTAATCATTAGTTTTTAGCATCTGTCAAAACAAAACTTTTTTTCACCTGTTACCAAGAAGCATGTAGAGATATTTAAATGTACATAAATAACAATGAGACACAATGTCAAATATATCTGTCCCTTAAATGTGACAGGTCAAGGCAGTAAAACAACATGACATTCAGTTATTATTTTCCTTTATTATATTACTCATAATGGTGACAGTTTTGTCCAAATTTCTTTAATTATTGATTTCCACATCTTTTCCCTTCTCTGATTGCCATAATTACTGTCATTCTCTGAGTTCAAGCTCCTAATTCGCAGTTAATGCAACCAAAATGCTGACAGTTGTTGATAAAAGTCCAACAGGGACTGAATCAGGCTGTGAATCTGGTCAGGTCCAATCTCAACTCTACTCACAACTATGTCACGGATCAAACAGCACAGGGCTCACAGGAACAGGCAGAGGGTTTCTGAATGCCAAACAGCAACTGCTGCTCAAACAGATGTTAGCAGCACCACCTCTAATACGGTATCTGAAAATCCCACCCAACCCGAACATGCCAACCTGCTGAAAATCCTCAGTCCCAAGAGCTAAATAAGCATGTGACTTATCATATTTTGGCTGGTTTTTATTGTTGTTATTGTTACCACCTATGTTTGGAATTATTCACTGCAGAAAGCAATATTATAATAGACAGTAAAAGAAACAAATCTGTACAAAATCACAGTTAAAAAATAGCAGATCATCTGCCGTAAAAACCTGTCAGTGAAAGTGTGAATTCATTTTTTATTGGTTCACCACATATTCTGAAATTTCATGCTGACGCATCTATAAACAGCAGTAAGCAAACATACTTAGCAGACGGCAGAAGGAGATGATAGCATTCAGTATACGCAGTACTTCCAGGGGGCTCAGATAACAGAAAGCCAAGCAGGAGGAAGGCTTCAGGATGACTGCACATGAGGACTTTTAAAATAAAACCCATTGCACTGGTTGCCAAAGCTAAAACACCGAAAGCAACACTCACCCAAAATGTCTTGTCTATTAACCTATGAATCATAACCAAAACTGGCATGGGCCCACTCGCAACTGACACGTGAAGCTTCAGGCAAACATTTGTTCTTATGAAAGCTGACACTGTCAAAGACTACGGTTGGAAATATCAAAAATGAAAGTTTTAGACATGGACTTCCCTGTGGTGACTCTGCTTTAAAAAGAGCATTTACTGCATATATTTTACTTAATGAAAGGTTTTTTTTGTGCGTTGAGAAACCCAGCATGCTTGAATATACAGTATATCATGCATCTATAATGAGGACCTTCATGTATGAGTTAAAAGTAACCTTGTTTATGCAAATGACACTTTATGTATATTCAAATCAAGTGTTCAGGGAATACAATGCTACAATGAAAAACAACTCAAATAAACACATCAAGGGAACTGAGGAGAAACACATTCTATAACATGACTTTTTTAGATTGTATAGCTGAGGGGCCTCTGTAATTATTAGTCACATACAGTTTGGAAAACAGTACACCACTGGGTATGATGACAATACAGTATGGGGAAATTATTATTATTACTAACAAGATCGGTGCCAGTACTGATTGCTGCCTTTGTCTTCTGAACAATATTTTGTCCCAGTTTAACAAAAATAAAAGTATAAATCATTTTTCAGCTCCTTAGCATTTCATACAATAAAAGCAGCTATTTACCTCAAAGTATTTACCACAGCATGCTATGAACACTGGGGGTCAACCCTTTCCACACAAATCAGTTTTACAAAAACTAAACCTGTTTTCCACAAGTTGTCTGTTGACACAATATCATTAACAAAGGTTTATACCAATCATGCATACATGCTGAAGGCACTATTACTGAGGAGAAGCACTCACTAGGTACCGAGATCTGAGATCAAATAACAAGACATTTTCAATACACTATAATACAGTGGCAAGAAAAAGTATGCAAACCCTTTGAAATTTATCAGTTTTCTGCATAAATTGGTCAAAAATCTATGTCTTTTCTGCATCTAAGTCACCAGTATAGACAAAGAGAATGTGCTTGACCGAATACCACACAAACATTCATTCATTCATCTATCCACTGCACCATCGTGTCCACCACACAAACAATAAGAATAGATTAGAAGTGATAAAAATTATAATATTTCAAGTCTTTACGGTGCACAGCTATTTTACAGTCACAGTACTGCAGGAAAAAGTAATTGAACCTTGAATTTAATAACTGGTTGAGCCTCGGTTGGCAGCAATAATCTTAAACAAGCGTATTTGGTTGCTGCTGATCAGATCTGCACAATGTCCAGGGACATTTCAGACCCTTCATCCTCACAGAACCACATCAGCTCAAGCCACTGAATATTTCAAAGGGTTCACATACTTTTTCTCGCCACTGTATTTAAGCACAAGTTTGGCTCCAACCCGAGCCAAAGCACCATTAACACATTCATTATCATAGGAATGGCTGCCACTTATCTCAGTCACACTTTATTATTTTGTACATTAAGCAGCAGTGTTTAATGTGGTTTCACACCAGTGGGTAACTGACATTTTCCCCAAAGTAAGTGGTCTAAAAACTACATAAGCCCTAATTAACATCTTAATGACACACTGTGGTACTCCCAACTCCACAGAGATGAGTGAGCCGTGACAGGGAAATAAGGCAAAAACAGCAGATCAACATATCTATGAGGATATGACTGACTTTGGTCTCAGCAGGGTCATAAGGCCAATAGATTACCACCGTATCCCAAGTCATCCCAGCTCTGTGGCTGCAGCGAAGCTCTGTCACAGGATGGAAATAAGATCCATTTACAGCACTATTCCAGAGAGGACCTCAGGGACTTCCCAAGGTGCTGGCAGCAGAACTACCTCCATCCACAGCAGGAAACTCGCAGTCATTCACTGCTCCATTTACTTTAAAGTAGAATATCAAATATAACAGGATGTTCCAGTGAAGCAAACAATGGAAGGACCATGTTGTACCACTGTCCCATTTCAGCACAGACCATTTACCCCTAGTTCATATACATTATAATGATATCACTGAGTAATCCACGTAGTCACCTTACCAGTGTGTCTAGCAAATGGCCCTGTGTTGAAAGGCATGTGGCGAGCACAGTCTGCTCTAACACCAAACCCTGCCATCTGTGGACCAGGACATTTCACAGCAGTGCAGCGGCGACTTGGAATAAGTCAGAGTTTGTGCCATAACATTAAAGTTGAAACAGGTGACTGGTGTTCCTTGGTTGTACAAGTACAGGGTGAATCAGAAATCAATTACTTTAAAGGCATGCAAATCTAAAAAAAAATCAGTCAAGTGAAGTAGCCCTCAGCTGTAGAGCTCTGTCTGCCTAATGAGTGGTTCCTTCCCTTTAATCAATCACATTTCATACCCCATAATCACAATGACATGCCCTCTATCAGAGGTCAGTCTGCTTGATCTGTGTTCTGTTTCTCCTCAAAGAGTGGACTGGTACCGATGCTGTATCAGCACAATTTATTAATGTTGTACTGCTTCTGTCTGGGAGATGAATTAGTCTGGACTGTGGTCACTGATTTCACAACGGCCTCACTTTCTCCACAGTAATGCGTCTTGTAACAGAAAATCTCACTTCAGCGAGAATCCTGATAATATTTGCACAAATTTTCACAATATTTGCATGGATTGTTGTGTCTTTTTCTAGCAAACTCACACCAGATAGTAATTATTAAGGCTCTCAGATTAATAAAGCATGTTATGATGGTGACAAATGTGACTGGAAGCTACAGTATATCTGTTAATGTGTGTGTTAGTGTGTGTGTGTGTAAACTCACCAGCTTGCGTTGACACCAACCACAGACGCCACAAAGAGCCACCAGCCAAACAGCACACACTGTCACTGCTAAGGAGACCAGGAACACACTGAGGGACACTGAGCCTGTGCACACAAACACACACATACACAGGGAAGCAGAAAGAGAAAATACAGTGTGAGTGATGGTTAATTTTTTGTATGCATGGATTTATTTTATATATCATGTAAAAAAAATAAAAAAAAAAGTGATTTTTGCTATACGGCAGTGATTGTACGGAATGCATGCCACAGTAAATCATATTGTTAAAAAGGGTAAACCCAAACAAAACAGGGCCCTTTAATTGAATAGCCAGCCTGAGCTGCCATTTTTATATCCCGTCATAAGAAGCTGAGAAATACAATCTCATCACTACCCTCTTCGTGCCGGAGCATTTCAATACCTTTCCAATAAGGGCTGCAGCCAGGCATCACTCAGTTGCACACACATCACTGTCATGGTGTCACAGCTTGTTAACTGACAGGCTGAAAGTGAAGGGAAGAGGGAGGGGGTGG
>JAPQRQ010000023.1:14399928-14426315 GCA_037367365.1 Apogon talboti
CCAGGTGTGATGGAAGAGGGAAACATCTAAAACATGCAGGACAGCGGCTCTCTAGGACCGAACTTGCCTACCCCTGCCCTAGATTTACACACTGACTTGATGACCACTGTCATGGTAGCACTTAGCTTGATTGTGAATGTTTTTGTCAAGAAACAGATCCTGGGTCTGTGTCAATGAGCACTGGGATACAGGCTGCATTTAGAACTTTTGTTGAGAAAGAAACGAAGCACTAATGTCAGTTTTATGATTTAGGCTGTTGTCAGAATCCAGCGACTCGAGTTGATAAATTGCCCAAACGTCTCTGTAAACGTGCAACAAATGACCACAATAGTGAGTAGTCCAATGCTACGTCACTTACCCATACACATCCTTTTTTATTTCTGTTCGCCATTCATGCTCGGTTTGGAGTAGGAAAAGCACATTCATAGAAAGGTGACCTATGGGTAAGTCCCTCAGGAACGTCTGCAATTGTGTGGACTTTGTGAAAGGCTGCATAAGTGTCCTCATGCACTTGACATTTTGAGAGTGGGACAGCCCTGAGCCCTCGTGCACAGCAGGAACACACTCCTCAAAGTCTGTGAGTCCAGAGACCGGGAATGCCCACCCCCTTACCACTCCCCTCAGTCTGCAGCTCTCCTTCCAGAAATCAGCTCCACCTGCTTCTCTCACCTGCATCTCATCAGTCATCAGCATCTAAACCAGCCTCTCACCTTTGCCAGGTTGTTTTATGCCACTGTGTCAAACTCCAACCTGATTATTCTCTGCCAGCGTTTCCCCATCGCTGAGCTCTTGCCCTCAGGCCGTTGCCTGTTGTCTGTCTGATCAGCGACCAGTTGCTGTATCCCGACCTGTCTTCTGTCTGCTCCTGACCTGGTTTGTCTGTCTGTATTCTACCTGCTGACCTTTCACCTACATCCCCTGTCTGTTGCCTCCTCTCGTTCTGGTCTGGGTGGATCTCTTAGCGCCAAACCCACACTCAGACTTCTCTTAACCTGGTCCTTACCTGGTATGACGGACCCTGAATGTCCTTCTGGGCTGCTGACCTGCTTCTATTCTGACCTACTTCTTATTCCACTTCACACCACTTTGTTGAGCGTCTCACTTGTGCATAAGGATGAAAATCAATAAGACCCTATTGACACCAGTGCTGTTATTGATTCTGCTTATCAGTTGACTCTTCATTGATCACTTTAGCGGTCAGATACTTGTGTGAAAGAACAAATGAAGGCAGCTTCAATGCCATAGTATTTCTTTCTTTCTGAGTCTGAACAGTTTAAGTATTCACTACTAGAGCCCTATCCTCACAATATCATCCAGTTAGCTTTGGGAATGCAATATAAATGTAATAATAACAGATATGATTAGCGCTATATGCTTTAAAGTGATTGATTTTTAAGCAAGTTGATGATGGATTTGAGCTAGTTGACATAAGTTTAATTTTCTGCAAATGCATAGAAATTCAGAAATGTTGTGACCTTTATGAAACAAAATAAAAAAGTATTTTACTCTCTCTCTAATCGGGGCACAAAGTCAGATAGGTCTTGCCAAACTGTTAGCAAACAGACGAATAAGAGAGAAATGTACTGCAGGCAGCACATCACCCTAATGTTAGTGTTATCTGCTGACATCAAATTGAGAGGAGAGACCACAAGTTTACCTGATTACTGTGGCTGTAATTCACTCTTCTTTTTCTATTTTCATGACCAGGAGCAGAGGTCTACTTCATCCTCTTGTCGAAGTTATAAACATTGACACCAGCTTTGACATGAGGGGGAGGCAAGGCCATTGCATAATCTGTGTGTACAGTGTATAGAGCTACCCAGCTTTAGTCAGTAAAAACATGCTGGAATCAACAAAAGGTATTGGAGATGCTTGCAAGACAGATACAATTCCACAATTTGTGGGGTTAATTCATGATTCCCATTCCTACCTCTGTAATGACCATCCCCCAGCCAGTTCAAAGACCACTTTGTTCATCCATTATCACGTGTTACATGTGCACCAATTGCTGCTAACTTGCCATATGTGCTCCACAATACTTGCCTCTGGACCAGCATCCTGCCTGCTCGACTAGCCATCTGCCAGTCCCATGCCTAGTGTGTTTGATTTGTTACTTTTCTGACCTGTGCATCAACCGCCCACCTGCCTGACCAACCTTCAGGCTACGTCTTATAGTTTTATTCAATCTTGTTCTGCCTTATCCGGCCCTCTGATTGCCAGATCAGCTACATCTCAGCTTACTTTTTCAGAGCAAACTCCAGCCCTTCACTATGAACAGCCCTCCTCTCTTCTGGTTCCCTACTTACCTGATTCAGTCTTCAATCTCCACTGTCTGTCCTGCTCCAGTCCCCAGCTTACCTGAAGCATCAGATCCCCTGATATAACCCCAGCCTCTTTCTGAAACTCAGCTCTGCTCAGTTTGACATAAGGTTTTCTAAACCTCATTCTGTCTGTTATATAGACCCAATTACACCAACAGGTAGAAGTCACTTGTGGTAAGGACACAACTGAATTAAACTCTCCGCTCTCCTGTTGACTATCAGATACATGCCCTTGCATCCATGACCTTTAGAGATTAGTATCCTCAACACCTTAACCATCCCACACAATGATTTTTATCTCCTGATATCAGCAGGTGCCCAAACTGGAAATGACTCAATCCAACCGGACTGATCATGATGGTTAAGATACCAGCACAATAGTCGGTACATGTGTCCTACGTTTATTTATCAACAGTCAAGGAGACTGCTAACTGCATGAGGCCAACCACAGCCCTCCTGACCATGAGAGGGTCAGTAAGATACAGCTAGCCCCTGAACGACGAATATCTCTATTCATAAATGTCTCGAATTAGAGACACAATATACACTCTGCTGCTGTACATTTATAGAGAGGTCAATAAAGTTGAGACCATTAGAGTCCACGATAACAGCAATGGTAGCTATGGGTTTTAAAACATGGAAAGCTGAAATGGTTTCCAGATAAGGGCATCCATGACTGTAGCTGTGCTAAGAGGCACACTGATGGATGATGTGATTTTGAAGGGCTTGGAGAGTCTGGTGAATCTGTGAAAGCCAGCGGCTGATGCAGGACTTCTACTTCCTGTGTTCTTTCTGAAGGTCAGGGGTGGTGTGGAGGGTGGTATGGTTTATGATCTGTGTCAGTCATGAGAGCTGAGGGAGTAAAAATCCTCCAAATAAAATGCAGCATCCAAAGAGGTCACTATGTGCACTAGGTAATGGGCAGCAGAATTCTGTTTCCCATTTTATGGAATATAACTTCCTTTTTTGGAAGCTTCAGACCTGCAATATGCCGGCAGAACGAAGATATAAAAGGGGGATATGCAATGTGTTTAGGTATTAGGGAGATATGCAAATCTAACGCAGGACAGCTGTGGAGAAAAAGAAGCATCATTAGAGTAAGAGAAGCCTGGTCCACATCCAACTATCACAGCGGTGGAGAAATTCAATTTATCTTTCCACGTCGAGAAAACTGAGTTTCACCTAAAAATTTGTCTCACAGGTGACATGTTGTGAAGGTGAAAGATAAAATAGTGTTGGTGGTGAATAGGAAACAGATACACTTAATGCTGCCATGGGCATATTGCAATACTAACATTATCTTAACGAGTAAAAGAATGAAAAGCATTTAAAATTGAGCGTTGATGAGGCACATCTAAAATGGTCCCACTCTGTAAAACTGACAAGCGAGCAGAACAAGCCATTGAACCCTTTGATCAGCAGCCGTTAGAAGTTGGAGCACTCTTGAACTTGAAAGTCATTTGTTTGTTTTTGATTTCAGTGGCTATCGCTTTTATATGCACATAAAAGACAGAATAAATGGCACAATGTGTTGGAGTACTGACTGGCGGCAATAGTGGTTTAAATCAGCTTACTTTTACTGAAGGGGACTACAAAAGACAGGCCGCAGGTTAAATGTGGACATTAAAAGGAAAAGCAGACAGAAGTTGCGGTAAACATCAGATAACTAAGTTCAGAGCCCTCTGAGTGCACGGCAGCATTGAGTACAACATGCATTAGCCTCCTGCACATAGCGGTACAGTGCATGTAGGTGATCTGGCCCACATGCAGTGAGTTAAGCCAAGCAGAAAGGGACCAGTCCTCAGGGGTAGAAGAAATTGCTAATTGGACAGGCGGAACTGGAGCAGTGTCCAGTCAGCAAAGCTGCCACACCACATCTTTATGCTCAGAGTGAGGTGGAGAGGGTAGTGCCTCAAAAGCTCTGGGTGCAAAGCTCATAGCCTAATCGCCACTTCAAAGTGGCTCCTCCTTGTCATGAAGCCCCAGTTCTGCCTTCTTTATAGCTACAGCTGCTGTTAGGCTAATCCTCAGATGTCACTCAGATGTCTTTACTGTCTGTCCCTCGGTGGCGGAATCTGTGTGACACAGAAATATGTTATTTACTTTTGGTGAGATAGCGTGATACAGAGGCTTTAAATTGCTTCTATCTACCTTCATGGCTCAATTCAACACTGCAGTTTATTGCTTTTGTTTTATAGCTATTTCTCAAGACAAAAGAAAGGAAATAGGTAAACAGCATATGCATTGAGTGTCTGTGGAGCTAAATATTCCTACTTTGTTCAGTCGCAAAAAGTAATTTGTGTGGGACGGATGTAAAATTGATTCAAGAGGCAGACAGTTGATGAAATAAATAACAATGCTTCCAAGTGAATAATATCATTGTGATATAAACTGATGAGGTGACATTTCAGTGAAAGTGGACACAGAGGTGGCTCTAGCATTTACAAAACACTAAAGGTGTTTCGACACATTTTAGCCTTTTAGCTGCTGTTGTAAACCACCCACTTTGTAAGGCTAAATGGACTTTTACTCGAGACAGATGTGTTATTAAAAATATAAATGATGTTTGACAGCTTTCTGTTTCATTCATAAATCAATGTAAACAAAGGTATTTGGACAAAGATACTACTGCTGTACGTATGTGCCTAAAATGCTGCAGAATACTATTGTATCATTGTCATTAATCCCTTGATAAATTGATTTACAGCTGCAGAAAAGTTCTTATTTCAGACCTCTAATACCTGGTTTATATAGTGGCTCATACAATTTGGGTGTTTTAAAGCTCAGGGGCATGTCAAGTCATGGTCAGCTCATTATCTAAAAGCTTCCTATCTTCAAAATGGTCTAAAATGTGGTTGGACTTAATCAGCTCTCGGGGGGAAGATTCACTGAGGCGAGCTTATGCTTTTTTTTTTTATGTGTACTTTTTACTCCAAGAACTTGAGCCTCACATCTTATATGTCAGTGCTAACCACCAACACTTCAACACATCAAACGCCTAAACCTAATACTTAAAAAAGGGTGGCTACATGGATACCAACGTGTATATTGTAAATTTTGTGCCGCATACAAAATATGGTAATTATCACCACCAAACCCCAAAAACTAAAGAGAAGAGTGTTCCTAATTTAGAATGCAAATCCTGTTCTATTAAAATACATAATAGTTTTTAAAGTTGATGTATCGGCTTAAAAATATTGGCACTGTTAAGTTGATGCGCTATGAAGAAATAGCGATATGGTCCTTTAACCACATGTGAATCCTGCCCCACAGTGGACAGTAGGGCCCCATGTGCTGCGGCTCACAGGGATGTGTAGAGCAACTGGTGAGATTTTGACAGGTGGAGAGCACCTGTGGTGAGACTGAGTGTCTATTGCATCCCCTGTAGGCTACAGAGAGCTTTGCCTGTTCTGTCCCTATGTGCTCCCTGTGGCTCAGCTGCTGCACTGCTGTGCTGTCACAGAGGCCGTTTCACAGGGAGAGTAAGAGGACTGCCACCCACGTCCTGTCTGCTCTTGGATGAGGGAGAAAATCCATCTCAGCCCAGTGACAGGCTTGAGTCGGACCAGTAAGACATCGTATGACACTCGCCTGGTGTCACCTATCATGGCATAGCACCTATCTTCTTATTAGCACCTCTGACAGTGAATGGGTGAATCATCCATAAAACTTACAAGATCTGGACACTTGGAGAGCAAGTGAGCTGTGGCTGTGAGAGTATTTTAAATCCTAGTTTGAGATGACTTTGTTCTGATTTTTGGGTAAATAAACAATGTATGTATATTCATGCGCCCTTAATTAGTGTTGCAGCGGTGTGAGATTTTCACAGAAGGATAACCGTGTCAGAAAATATCACAGTTCCACAGTACATTATTGCACAGTTAATGTGATCAGTTAAAATGATCCTTAAAAAGAGCGAACACAAGGCTGTTTTTGGTTGTGTGAATGCTACCTTTCTTAAACGGAGGTATGTGCAATAAGTCTCCATTTCAATAAAATAGGCTTTACTCTTCTATTTGAACAGAGTAATTAAGGGGGAAAAGGTCACTCCAATAAATAAATAAACTGTTCTTGCTTTTGAACAATATATCTGGGAGAGGAAAAAAAATGCACTAAAGGGTGAATTTTTTCAACACTTTTTATAAGCAAAGGTGAACAGTGCAGTAGCCATTAATTTTTAGAGCACAGTACCTTGAAATATACCACAGATATATTTATAATATATATGGATGCAGAAAATTGTGTTATTCAAGTGCCATTAACTACAATACACAAATGATGTGGAAAGTAAATCAATGTATGAACCACTGTTTTCTTATCAATGTAATAATAGTAATTCTATTAAAGAACTACCAGCAGCCTCATCCCAGTAAAAAGTAGCTTGTGGCTGCATATTGTGATCACTGTATATTTTATTTTATTTGTCATATTTGCAGAGTGTTACATGAGACGTCTACATAATCAGCTCTGTCTGAATTATGTCTTGTGTCTGACTGTGACATGTAGACCAGGAGGCCACATCCGGCCCATGCTGTCGTTGTTTTGGCTGAACATAGCGTCTGACGAGCTTATGCTTACTCTGCTCTTATTCAAAAGTGCTGTAAAAGCTTGTCCATAATGAGTACTAATCTGAGTTCTATGGCAATGTACAGCACAATGCTGCTAAGCTTCCCCATTAAATTATATTATGTCTTTTCCACATGGAATTACAGCATTCTTGCACCCCGGTAATTTATTTATTTATTTATTTTTATTTTGTTTCAACAGAAAAACAAAACAGAGAGATAACAGTCAAAATATTGCTCATGTGTTTTATTCCACATGTTTTGGTTTTTTTTGGTATGTAAGAAATGCTCATGTGGTTTGTGTGTAAATTGTCTTACATCAGGGGACAGACAGAAGCATACTGATAAAAGAACATTTTTTAAAAAAATTTAAGATTAGTATTTTTTAACAGAAATCAACAGAACATCAAAATTCGCAAATTTCAGATTTCCTCAAATTTGTTTTAAATGCCTTCCAAAGTGAAGATTTATAAGATATGATTAATAAAATTTACATTAATAATTAATTAGTTATACAGTATATCAGGGAATAATTTCCAAAACTATATTAAAAAGGTGGCTGACTTTGTGTATCATATATATATGGAAATTGATGGTATCACACCCCAGACTGCACATGATTGTTGTTGCTTTGTATAAATGAACATGCATCGATTACCCGCAGTAACTTTTTATAACTTAACTCGTCAATGCTGCAGCTTCATAACAGACCAAAGCCAGTGCAGTCTTTTATTGTTCAAAAGGAAGAGCAGTTAATTCTATTTGTGCTGTGACCGTTTTGATCATCACCATCCACAGAGATATTTCGTAAGACAAAGGTTCTGTCAAAATGAAAAAAATCCATATTAAGCCCTATTTGAATGGGTCCATTACCTGTGAAGGTCTGTTATTATTTTGTAAAATCATAGTTCGTCTGTGACATTAAGCCCATGTAAATCAAGTAAAATCTGTAATTTCTAAAAAATAAAAAATAAAAAATAAAAAATAAATTGTTTTGGTTGCAAATTTATGAAGCTCATGTTGCAATAGAGCACGGATAGTGACTGAAAGAGCAAACTTAAATCCTTCAGGAAAGTGACATCTCAAAAGATCATGACATCGATAACATGACAGCAACAGTAAGAAACTTTTTTTAAAAAAAAAAAACATGATATCTTTCAACAGATATCTGTTAGTGGTGAGTTTTGACCAGAACCAGGGAATAATGTCAGTCAATTCGAGTTAAAACATATTTCTTCACCCTATGTGAATAGACACTGCACTCATTTTCTAAAACACATCAACATTTACATTAGTTTCTTCTCCCAAGAGCAGCATATGGATGGATCATCTCTGAAACTGAATGATGTTTACTGACACTGAGTATCTTATTTTTCTGTTAGTTTTCTATTCATTTTAATTTACTGTAATTTCACAGAATATAAACATTTCTTTTTTCACTTTCCGTCTGGAGACCTTTCACTTTAGACATATTTACGAGACAAGTATGAGCCATAATAACAACCTTTTGGAAACTTATGTACGTTTTACAAATGTTGTGAAATGCAAGCTTTCAGAGACTGAAATCAACACATCAGACTGTCATATTCTCGGTAGGAGGTAAATGAAAATGATCTCATTTTAATTCTGATTGAATGAGTGATAAAGATAACATTTTGCTTCCTTGTTCTCCTGCTGATAAGGACTTTACACAGTATGCATGATCTATCACGTAATCTATTACAGTTTCTATAATTCTCTCCATCAGCTCTGCCTGGGAACGTCTGAATTCATGGGCCTGATTGAAATGGATGTCTTTCATATTAAAGCCATGAGACGGAATCTACGCATTCACCACAGATATTTACCTTCCCAGCCTTCAAACCACCCAACTTGTTTTCCAATCTGTAAGCACCCCTCCCTCGCGTCAAAACCCACAGCAATAATCGATTACAGTCATACATCAGAGAATTATTTTAACACTGTACTTTAAAAGGTGGCTCATCATCTGCCAGCTTGGATGTCATTTCACCGCCTCCCGCTGTGTGTAAGCAACCTCGAACTTTGACTGCGATATATGGAAAATGACAAGCTAGGGTTTGAAAAAAAAACCCTTCAGATTTATGGTCAGTATATCACTTGTTACAGAGGACCCATAATCGTCATAGCGGAACAACCTTCCCCTTTAACCTTTCTTCTTCCACTTTGCAACAAACCTACCAGTGCGAGACAAATGACTGTTATATATGCCGGAAACCCGATCAAGCTGACTGATCATCTCCTTTGTGGCCCCACAGCTTTAAGAGGTGATAGCTGCTTCAGTCGGTTACAGACAACCTATTACTCACCGGTCCCGCTCATGTCCTTGACTTTATTGACTTAAGTCCACATGGTGACTGTTGATACTCTGGATGTAGACTAGTGTCCATCTCAGTAATGAGCTTGTGAGCCGTAAACTAAGTCAACCTTGACTAACATTTTTCTAGGTTTAGTGGCATTAAATTGCCTATATATAGCCTAATTTATCTGTTGAAAACAGGCATACAGCTGCAATAAAATAAAATTTCATTGAATTTTTTTTTTTTTTTGCTGCACGTCTCCCCTCATTTCTCCTGCTTTACCGCTAAATCATCATGTCCATTAGTACTCCAATTAGTGAATGCTGCAAAGGTCATATTTTCTACTTTCTGTGTTTTTCCAATAGGCATCAATGCTCAGAATGGTAATAGTCATGTACTGTATATTGTGCACATCGCTCTGTTTGGCACATCTCTCTTTTTCTCTTCATACACCCTCTCAGTGTTCACTCTCAGTGGCTTTTCTGCTCCTCTGTAACTTGTACTTTATCACTGCATCCCCTTTAGCATCTGTGTTGAAAGTTGTGTTTTAAAGGGTGCGTGCACGAAAAAACCTCAAAAATGCAGACACGTTCACTAATACACACATATTCTTCCACTTGACACAGCTTAAGCACAGTGACATGAGTGGGAACACATGCGCTTTAGGGATGTTAGGAAACCAAGAAAGTGCAGGAAAAAGCAGAGTGGGAGTGAGGGAAGAGGGACTCAACTGTAATGCTATTGAGGAGCAATTTGTGAAGCTTGTGCATATGCATATAGGCCTACAGTCCCCATCTGCCCACATCATCAGCTCACTGCTGGTGACATCAACCAAGACAAAGAGGTCTCGGATGCTCTAGATGTATTATGTGGGTGGCATTATAAAATCTAATCCGAGTCAAAGTCAATTGTATTTGCCTAAGGATACAGGGCAGAGTTGCATGCATTTATGGTATGTTTGTTTATACATGAGTGTGTGTTTGAGTGTGTGTCTGTGCTTACTTCTTTTGAATCTCGGCCCATTCCGTGGCCCTTCAAATGAGATATTAGCTTGAAAATTCTCACAGCATAAAAAAGGGAAAACAATTATTGAGGTTGTAATTAAAGTATTGGCAGGACAAGTGCAACTTTAATTGAATGGCAGCTAAATGACAGTCAGCCTAGTCTCGGCATCTCCGCTACGGTTTTTATAAAATCTCATCAAACCCCATGCAACTGCACAATGAGCTTAGTTTAAGACGTTTACATGATTATTCACAACCGGAACACACACACACACACGCACACGCACACACACATACACATATTGAGTTCATGTGAAAATGTCATCCAGACTCCAGTTTGTCATAAATGAATTAATTTAGATTCATGGCTACCTGGAGGCCTCTACCTTTGCCTTTTTCATTCAATTAAGGACTGCTTGTAAAAATCATTTTATTACCTGTCTGGACAGACCAGGCAGTAAAAACCCAGAACATAGCAAACCATAGCCTCCAGCGAGAGGTTTGAGTATTGACTCGGCCACAACCCAGCCCAAGTCATCTCCCTTTAGACTGCATAAAAAGCCACTACAAGACAAACCTCACATGACCCGATGCCACCTGTCTGTCTTCCCATTAGTCTGTATGTCTGCCTATAGACGTCTGTGTCTAAGTGGTACTCTCTTTCCCCAGAATAACTCGTATCATTGGCTACAATGGGATTGGGGACACAAATCTCACAGGAGCAGGTGGTTTTAACCTTGCTGCAGGTGAGAGCGGGAGGTCTAAAAATAAACCGTGGATCCCAGGATTTATGCTTAATATATTCTTTGTGATCCCGAAAGTATGGCACAGCCCTAATATTTGTGTAAATTCGCCAAGCCGAGACACTGCAACACACTCACCATGAAAATCCACATAGGCTGCAGCTCCTTAAGTGGTGACACATTCAAACTTATAAACCTATATTTGACAGATGGAGTTGGAAACTGTGCTGCAAAAGAACAGATAAAGTTTTCAGTTCTGCATAATGGTACAATATTTTTGACAGCCTAAATCAAAACACAGAGGAGCATTCGATATACAAAAGAAACACTGACTTTTAGGGAAAATAATAAAACAGGTTAGATTTGTTTTGGAGAGCTTGATGTTTCATGTCTCGGATTTAAATGTATATATTTAGGTGTTTACTTCAATTTCAATGTTAATTTCAATCCAGTTTTTTTAAAAAAAGTAAAGATAATTACTTTAAGATATGCATAATGCATTTTCATTGTCAAAATGTCTGGGCAGATATGATATTGGCTGAATAATTGGCAGTCAGCTTTTTATCAAATTAATTTTGTTTTTGCTTTCTGAAAACTCTGAATAACATCCTGAATTGCAAAATCATAATTTCTCCTCTACAGACATTTTTTGCTCATCATAAATGCAAAATGCACCTTGTTTGCTTGCTATGACATATATATCTGTATACAGTGAATAAGTTTCACCAGTTGTAAATGTCATGTCATGTTTTATCTCAACAAGTTTTCCCTGTTGAATGCAAGAAGACTGATTCTGCAGGTGGAAGTGGATACACACACTGTGGAAGGAGCTGGTAATGGTCAAAAATCCAGCAGGGCAGGAACAGGATTAGGAAAACAGTTTTGCGCAGAGCTCTAACCTCAGCTGCTGTGATGACTGCTCACATGTGACCACAATGTCCTCCGAAGCGGTGTCAGGAGAACTGACAAGCGGAGGAAGTACAGCTGTGACAGGTAAGCGAGGGACGGTGAAAGGTTACTTAAGACGAGATAATGCGACTGGTGTTGTCTTTGTGCAACAGGCTGCCGATCTGTAATTTATATTATCATTGCACTGCAGAGGGAGAATAGACTGCAGGCAGCGGGTGCATTATATTTGTTCAGTGGTTACTACTCTCGTTGGACGGAAAAGAAACGCATCTTTCTTGTGGCCACCTTTTTCCCCAGGTGACCTTTTTTGTCAGCATCTGTGCATTAACGGCAAAGCTGCACCACGGTGGAGTGATCTCTCCTGTTCAGTGCAGTGGAGTGAGTGGAGGCCCCAGGGACACCGCTGCATTGGCTCTGTGTCAGGAGGAGATTTAAATACCCCTCTGCTTTTAGACTCCAGCTGGATGAACACTACAGAAAATAACTCTCATTAGAATCAGCCAATGTCAAAGCAAGGGCAAATTAAAGTAATGGAAAGCATCCTATAACATCTACTATATGTCTTAGTGTATATCATACTTGTGGATCAAAAGTGGATTTCTTCCAAAGAGTACATTTAATAATTAATGATAGAATTTAATGTGTGGTATACTTTCTTCAGTGAAGTTTTCATTTTGCAGACAGGCAGCTCTATATCAACACAATTTGCTCTTCATAAGTGCAGGGTCATCTTTGCCGGCCACCTCTGTCTGTTACTCCACTGCTCATTCATGTGGTCGCTTGTATAACTGTCAACAATTTACAGCTGGATAGTACCCAGCAGACTGAGACTTATTGACGACACCACGCAGCTGCTCATTCACAGCAGGAAACAGTCGAGGGCTCATGGGAAATATAGTTTTCCACAACTACAGGTCCTTGTGGCCTACGCTTCTGCAGGGAGCAGTCTGTAATTTTCCTCCTGCATTAACTCAATTACACAGCACCTGAGGACATTTTAGCTTAGCTTCATACTCTAATAGCATGTCTTAATTCTTATGAACAGACATACTAATAGTAACTGTTTTTGAGATACACACGGCACACACACACAGCGGGGTCATTGCTGCTGTCAATATTATCTCAGACTAGTAGTGGATAAAGTACCTGCAATATCATGCAGGATGTCAGTGTTTGTCCCTGTAACCAATGCAGTAAAGTTTTCCATCTGGCTGGCGGCAATGCAGAATAAATGGTCTGGGTGCTGCCATTAAGCAGAGTGACACACACACACAGAGCTCTCACACCTACTTGACATTATCACCCTACCATCATAACAAGCATGTCATTTGGCTAACTATTTCAGGAGTAGTTGAGGGGGGAAATAATAGAGGGAGTGAGAGTTAAAAGAGAAGAGATTTAAATTATTACTAGAAATCTGTTCTCACGCCTCTTTGTCAAAAAATAATGAGCATCAAAGTCTCCAAAGTACAAACACATGATTAAATGTGTTGTTTTCCATCATTTTCTCATTTTGCTCTATGCCCTCTCGAGAGCTTACATTACTGACCTGTGCACATCCAAACTACTGTGTCATGAACACTCTCACTGGCATTACAGGCATTATTTATTATGATTGTAATGGAAAACAAAACAGCAGAAACTAACCTGATCGTTGCTTGATTTATTAACTCTCCTCAAAAGAGGCATAACTCTGGTCATGTGTAATGGGCCAGATGGGGTAGGCGAAGAATAACGGATGCTGTTGAGGCAGCTTCTCAGCCCCGCGTCTCAACCAGCTCTGTTAAATGACTAAAAGGACAAACAGGGCGGTCGTGTGATTTGTATGCAGCCTGACCTTTAAGCCAATTGTGAAGCTCTTGAGAACACAAAGCTATCCAGGAACTGTCTCCTACTATCCTGTAAGATCAGTAACCGATTTAGAGGATTTAGCTGTGTTAGTGAAATGCTGTCCTCAACATATTACACCACAAATATCTCTGTTTATGCATTTGGTTAAATTCAGTTCAGCCTCATTTGGACTGGGCACAGATGAGTGAATAGCTTGGATCACAGATATGTCCAAACCTTCACATCCATGGTGCTGTGCACAAAGCGAAATAATGAAATTAAGACTGAAAAAAGATATAAATATTACAGTATGAAACCCTTAAGCGCTTTGGGGACATTTTGTGACTAAACACACCGCATCTATTTTAAAATGAGCAGCATTCACAAGCCAGTGGAAAACACTGGCATAAATCTCTTAGAGTGAACTAATGCTCATGTATAACATAGCGAGCACAAAACCATACATAACACAAATGATGCATAGATGAAATGTAAGTTTTAGGAGAAAGTATGTGTACGTCTATGTGTCCATGCTTATTTTTGTAGTTGTTATAATGTGTGCTGTGTTAAGACAGGGATGCAGGGTGATTCACCAGGTTGTTCTGGAGGATTTCTGTGTAGGCTGACAGTTGTGGAAAATGGGACCCAAGACAAGGGGGAAAAAAACGAAGGAAAAACATGGCGGAGAGTGGCACACAGCAACGTGCAATTGTGCTTCCTTTCTAGACCCTCGTACCCTCGTCTCCAATGACTGGTGAAATGACAAGTGCCACTTCCACAGCGTTTCTGGGTGATGTATGGTTGGATGGTTGAGTGGTCATAAACAGATGATGTAATAATGTGTGGGGGGAGGGGTCTGAAGTGTCACTCCATTCCCGCATCTGGGCTGGAGACACTGTGCAAACCTTTGCTCAAAAAGCAGCACCCAAAATAGGATTAGTCCAGACCAAGTAAAAAAAAATCAAACAGAGAGGACTGCCAGTATGCCCTACCTCCAGGCTGTGCTAGTTGGGTGCTGGCAGGCTGAAGGCTGGGGAGGGGGAAAAGGAGACCACAAGTGTGGCTGGCTGTGGATGTGCAGCCTGGCTGGAGGAAGGCAGTGAGTGAGCATGGGTATGCAGGCCTACAGATGCTCAAGGCTTTTCATTAGCCTGCTTTCCACTGCAAAGCCAAAAAGGACTAGACACAGATTACTCATTACTCATATCACTAATTTTCCTCCCTCAAAACAACTGTGAATCTTTTTGCACATCGTTACTGACAGTGATCATTGCCAAGTGGGTTGATTAGAACAAACAGTGTTTTATGTAGCATATTATCATAACCTTTTTCAGCTGGCAATGATTCTAACCAACCATTCTTGGCCTTATTGTTGTGGCTGGTGGCCAATATTCCTGTCAAATGTGTTTTATGCCCTTTTCAGACCCACTGTATCCAGAATAGGTCTACACTGCTATAAGCTCCTACTGCAAATCACACTTGGCATCAGAAAGTGTCTAAAGCGACTACATTGCTTCCTGGCTCACATTCGGTTTTGTCTTTACGAAACCACTGCTCAACATTAAACTCCATTTGTGCACAGCCACAGAACTGTTTGGTACCTCCCATCATGAAATTACTTCAGAACATTGTGCTAGTCGCCTGCCATAAACAAACAACTTGACATGCTATATGCTTCTGCGGTGTTGGAGCTGACCCCACGGCCCTTGGCATGTATTCAAGGAGCCACTTGCTTTCACACTGCATTGAGTATGTAGTCACATGCATCACTGACTAACTCTGAATGCATCATGAGCAACTGCATCCCACGAGATCCTCAAAGCTATTTGGATGCAATTACACCTGAATTAAGATCTGCGTACTTGTGGTGCGATCATCCAAGATGCATTTTGTTGTCAGGAAATAAACTGAAGGACAACATGTGGAGTAGCATCACCAAACAACTGGGCTATCAGGACAGTGAGTGGCTCTGTAATGTGAACATTATATCATTTCTCCATTATAGCAGAGCCACAGTGTCGCTATTTACCAGGGTGCTGCATACAGACAAGTGTAAGTATTGTAAGACATTAGAGCACCTTTCAGTGACAGCCCTGGATAATCTACAGAATCTACCTGTTTTTGGAGATATAAATCTATTTGGACTTTATACTGAAAAAGTGTTGCAACCGTCACCAATTTGTATCTAAACCAGTAAAATAGGTCCGATGCGAAATATTTGCAGGCAAGTACTTTGTGTTTTCATGATATTTATTTCTGACATGTAAAGGCATTTTGTTTAGATGAAATCCCACTAGACTCAAATGCAACTAAGATAACCGCTCCATCACTACAATCTAGTCCTTTCTTTGAATGACAAACTGCCTTCACCATGCATGCATTTCAAAGTAGCGCTGAAGTAGTGCACTGAATTCTAAAGGTATCGTTAAGAAATGCACTTTTCCACTAATTCAATTCAATTTTTTTTTATAGAGCCCAATATCACAACAAAGTCGCCTCACAGGGCTTTACAGAAATTGTTGAATTGATTAAAAAAAAAAACATAATGAAAATAAGCAAACAGTCAAGTAATCAGTTAGTAAACAGAGAGATAAATAGACCCTCCTTCTTGGCAAGGAAAAACTCCCAAAAAAAACCCAGTGGGAAAAAGAGAAACCTCGAGGAGAACCACAGTGAAGGAGAGATCCACTCCCATGGACGGACAGTCTGCAGATGAGACCAGGACTGACGGACATCCATTTGATGATGTAATTCCAGTCTGTATGGATGCAGTAGGGTGGGGGCTCATGCAGACAGGTGAGGGTGAGGTGGTCCATCTACACTGGGTGTCTGCATATGACAACATGTTGTCACATTCGTTGCATTGTTTCTTTGACCAAAAAGAGTCCACACTGATAGAAGTTTTGGGCAGCAGCTGGACAATTAGTCTAAACCACAGTGAACAGAGAGATGATGAAATTTACATCTCAAGGACGCTTGCAGACCTTTGCGGTCACCTGGATGAGAACACTTCACTCTAATGCTACAAAATCACAGCCACCAACCTTGCTCACATGTTTCAAACCACTGAACCAATAACACAAGACGCAACCACTTATGTTGCTCTCCTTCACTGCCACTGCACATTAACACTCTCAGGTCAGCCCTACAAAGGTCATGTGGCCCCATATACCCACTAATAAACTTCACCATAGAAACTGAAGAGAGGATACTCAGACAAAAACACAGCATTAACTGCATGGTTTTTATATTCAACTTTACACCTTTTCAATGGTGTAAATATTCTATAAAAATCTCAGTATAATTTATATGAAAGAATAATCTCAGAAATGTAGACTAAATGACTTTTTATGAGGAATTATCCACAGCTTTGTGGATGTGGTGCATCCTCCAGACGTAATCATTTTAAAATAACTCATCCTTCAGCTCTCATTTCCATCTCTCAGTGGTTTCACCTGCCACTCACTCCCTCCAGCCCTTGCATCTTCTAGTCATTTTTTTCCTCTGTTCTTTCTTCTCCTAAACCTACCAGAGTCGAAGTACCTGTGCTTGTGATCTCTCGGTAGATGATACTCTAACAGGAGGTATTTTATGGTCTATGTCCAGGCTGTCAAACCTGTCTGGAGTACATTACACAAAGTGCTGCCGCAAACATTGGCTAATAAACAGAGAGAGACAGATGGAAGTGTGCTGTGTTTAGAAGTAGAGGAAGAAGAAAATGGAACAGTCGAAAGGACACGGAAAGCTTTTTTCCTAAACATCCCCGAGCCTTTCACTGCAGATATCCATCCTCTGCTCCTGCTGCTCTGCTATTCAAATTCTTTCCCAGTCCTACAAGTTTCAACGGTGATCTAAAGTAATACTGACCAAGCGTTTATGAGATGCAAATATGGGCCAGAATTAAATATTTAATACAAATAGCCTATTACATTATATTAATATTTCAGGAGTAAAGGAGAGGAGGGTGAATGTGGCTCTGCATGGGATTTGACTGAAACAGTGGCGTGTGCAAAACCTGTCAGCACAGAATGAAAATATTTCCACTGTTATTAAAACTCTGCCTGTCATTTTTTACACCTCCGACACTTCCATCCGTACAACAGGGACTGACAGTAAATGCCATACATTTATCATATATGCCACTAGGTTTACAATATAGGTGGAAGCTTATGCAGCACAAAGTACTATAGATCCACGTACGGGCTCCGTCATATACAGTAACCTTGGGGGGATTCATGTTTTATACATGGCCTTTTCTCTGTATGTCTCATGTCAATAGAGGCTGCGTGAACAGTCTTTAATGAGGTTTGTCAGGCGCTTTAAGAAGGAGGAAAATTGTGAGAAGAGGCTGGGAGCCACATGCCTGTCAACCCTCAGCCATGTCTGATGTGCAGTCATTGTGCGTTTGCCTCAGAGTCAGAGCCTGCTCAGTAGAGGATCTTGGGAGTGCAGCCATCATCAAATATTAACCGTAATTTTAAGCAATGCTACTTCTAAAACAATCCTAATTATGAACATTATCCCAATCTGGAATTAGTCTCTCACAGCTGTTCATTTTACTTCCTCTAGCTACTCGCTTAAAGCCGCTTCCCTATTTCTGGCTTTTGCTCTTTTCTCCCACTTTGTCCTCACCTCCTCCCCGTTACTCTGTAATTAAGCAGTGTGTTTTAGAGGGCAATGGACTCAGAGACAAGGGAGGAACAGATATACCCCAGGGAAAGACGGTATGAGAGGAAGATACTATGACGCCTTATGCATGCATTATCCCACTATGATAGCTCAATTAACAAGACTTCCATCATCTTGTTAAGAGGGTGCTGACCGTCACTGTTGTTATCTAGTGGGTAATCATATATAAGACAACATAATTTAGCATAATCAGCCTTTTATAGCAGCTCGCAAATATTTCCACCCAGGAAGGAATATCACCACAGGCAGGATGCACACTGGATGATAGCATGACAATTATCATATAGTGGTTTTTGGCATTCGGGCTTCTTGTTTTGATTATGTAATCAACATGGTTATTTTGGTGGTTGAGTGAGCTGAGCTGAATCACAGTGCATTGTGGGAGCTCTCTGTTTGACCTGCGTGTTTGTTTTTCGCGGCTGTGCAGCTGGATCCTGCCTGTACCCAAATATCCTGAGTGCATGAACACACCACGGGACTGGAAAGTCAAGATTTCTCTGTTTACATGTGCAAATGCATGTCTGAGGGCATTTGAGAAGATGCCAACTCTGTGGGCAAATAGACTCCAAGAGTGAGTGGCCAAATATTGAAATATCACCCAACATCAGGACTATTCAAGTGTATAATTCCTCGCTTTTTATGACTCATTAAGAGTATCAACGGCCCCTCCCAAGCCTGAGAGCCATAATCACTAAGAAGGGTCTCAAGGCGGTTGGCATTAATCAATGAATGTTGTGTTCATGAAATATGATCTGTAATGTAGAAAAAGCACTGCTGTTCATTAGTGTGAGAGTGAAGAGAAAAAAAGAGAAAGAGAGAAAGATTTCAGCATGGACCAGTGGCACAAAAGGCGCATTTCAGCTTTGTAGCCCAGACCAATCAGAAATGTACTGCTTGGACGAGCCAGCCCAATCTGGTGTGTCTCAGCTCTACTGAGTCCAAGGCTGAGCTCTCTCAGCTCACTCCCATGCATGCACAATTACTTGCATCCAATTCATTGTGCTCTTCCAGCTGCACCAATTCACGCTACTGCCAAGACAAACACAGGATGATAAGCGTGCGACTGCAAAACTTCGATGACTGGTGGGGAATCAAGAGGAGCAACGAAAACAGTAATTCAAAGCATTTCTGGGGACGGAGTGGGAGGGAGATGGAACAATAACACGAGTCTCCCAGCTGTTGGTATCACTAATCTGATCTATGTTAATTCTGGACAGGTTTTGTGCTCCTATCAGGTAATTTGTCAGCCAAATATTCATCTGATGAACCTATCCCTCTTATTCTGTGGGATCCGTCACCCTCCAGGTTTTCAATCATCTCGTCATGTGAATCCATATTTGGGTTTAGAGATGTGGGACTGTGCATTTCTTTTGTGTTTGTCACATTTTCCCACGTCACCTGTCCCCCCTTGCCTAGGCTCATTACTCTCCCTGTTGTGGCTGCTCCTCCTCCTGCTCCTCCTCCTCTCCCCTGTGCTCCCTCCATCCCATTCTCCATACACAACTCTGGTGGGGCATAGCAGGCATGAGAAGTGCCCAATTTAAAATGCATTATTTGCCCAAATGGCTGCATACACCTAAAGCAGATGTGAACTGTAATAACTGTGTAAATGCTTCCACTGAAATGTTATCTTTCTCAATTTGCCAAAATAAAAAAAAACTGATTAGGATCGTGAATGGAGCAAAATTAGAGCATTCCGATACAGCGGAAGATCTACATTTGTATTACTGTCTATACAGCATGTGTGCACAAACAGTTTGTGTGTTGAGTTTCCACAGATGCAGACACACACAATCACACTGTTGATTTTTATCTATGACCAGCGACAAAATAAATGTAATCAAACTGTTGGTTATCATAAAGTGGTTACATCTGAATATAATATTTTCAGTAAAACGCTAGAATATAAGACGGTCATGAAATCTGAGAAGAACGCCTTTCAGAACTCGAGATTTAACAACATTTCAAGAAAGAAATAACATACTGTTTAAACGTACTGATTAAAATACAGTATATGGTTTTAGTAATTGGCAGCTTTAGAGCCAAGGTTTTTTTTTTTTTTTTTTTTTTTGTTTTGTTTTCTGTTCTTTGTTTTGTTTTTCTTTGTTATGTTTTGTTTGGTTTTGTTTTTGTTTCTATTATATTGTATTATAATATGATGTTTTAGAAAAGCCCAACCAGGGACAGGAGTTGTAAATTAGCATTAGCTATAAATTTATATGCATCACATCAGCTGCAATTTTGTAACTATGTCTGACTGCATTGTCCCTGTCAAATAAATAAATAATAAAATTAGAGGTATCACTGTTTCATGGTGTTTGTTTGTATAACTGTGCTTTTATATGCCGTAGGTGTATATCTTACTCTACTGTCAGGAGAACATATAATATAAAAACATTTTAATTTGATCATTTATAATTAAGGTTTTGATTACTACACTGTCACCCATAAAGTTCAAATACATTATTTGTATCTATTCCCATGAAATGACTGAGATGATGTGATTTATTCTTGATCGATAAAGTGTAACTGGGACTCAGCATATAATCATTACACCTGGTCAAAGGTGAAAGGTCAAAGGTTACTGATGTGCGTAAAAAAGAGGAGGAGTAAAAAGAGGAATGTGTCTGAAAACAAAATTATTCCAACTTTATGGGTAACAGTGTATATGGTTTGCTTGGCTTCATAAATAATGTAACATAGGGGAAATTAAAACCAGAGCACTAGTCAAACCAGTATGTTGTCCAGCACTTTCAACAAGAGCCATAAAGTCAGACAACGTCTCCCACTGTGGAACTTAATATCACTTTTAGCTTAGTTTTATTGACTTAGCATATTGAAAGCAGAGGAGTTCACCCCTTTGCTTTTATGTTGTTAAAACTCTACTTCTACACACAGACTAGATAAGGTAATGTGAGAAGGTTGTGTGTTTATACAGCATGTGTTGTAAAAACTTATAGTTTTATTAATGTCTGCTTGAGTCCATTCACATATATTACAGGGGAACAGTGATTCCCAGATACTGACCTCCATGCCACCCTGTCAAATGCCTCTTAGCATCGCATCTAAAATTTTCTAGAGCTACAACTGTTAAATAATTTCATCAAGTGGCACACTGAATCTGTGAACAACATACCGTAAAAATATAATAAACAAATGATGGTAAAAGGACAAGACAGACAACAGATAGGCGAGCAAATGAAACCTTTCCAAACATAACCAATCAACTTACTGGAAATATAGGGAAAGGTTTTCCAGTTACAATGATGATGATGACAGATAGAAAGTCCAGTTATAGACCACTACACCTGCATTACAGTATATGCAGGCAGGATAAAAAAAAAGTACTTTACTCTGATTAAGTAATGTGTAATGTTCTACTGCAAGGCATTTTTTTTTTTTTACAGTTACTGCATTTTTAACAGCATTAAAAGTCTTGTGAACTGTTCCTGACCCATCCACCCTGTGTTTACTCCTTTCATTTTCTCTATGTATTGGTGTATTTCTGGTGCCGATGCAGCCGCGAAGTGAGAACTGCTCTAATGGAACAGAGTAATGCAAGGACACATAGAGTTTAAGCCATCTCTGGCATTTTAACCTCACACTGACTCAAGCTACCGTCTTGGCTTAAGTACAGGGGAGACAGACGTGGACGGCTGATCCATCAGGTATTGTAGCATACAGTTATGGAACAGTGACTGGGCTTAATCCGAGGAGAGGGCCTACCTATAGAGCGGGTTAGATAAGGCGAATGAAGGAAAATATCCCTTGCCCTGCTGGTCACCACTGAAGCAGGGTAATAGGGAGATGAGACAGAGGGAGAAGGAGAAACACACAGGCAGCCAAGCTGAGGAGATGGCACTCACACAGCCCAATCTGTCAGTCTGACTACCTTGCCAGATACAGGGTGGCTCACACAAAATCACACGCTTTTTGCTAAATACCAAGAGACGGTGCAGCTACACACAAACTAATGCTCCAGCACACACACCAAGTTGTGGAACACGTTGTACCAGGAGAAGAGGCGAGATACACCTTCTGTTCAAATATTCATTTTTCTAGACAACACCCACATTTTCTATTGTTTTTTTTTTTTTTTACACATCTTCCTATACCAACTTCTAAATAGACTACCAATGTATGAGTCTATGATATTTATGAAAATATATATCTCAACCACTTTCTAATAGTCATGACATACGACATCTTATTTCTCAGTTTTGGTTTTTTCACTATAGTGTTGCATTTTTTTAGACAAGGAATCAGAATTCAGCCACATCTGAAACTGGCCCTATAAATTAAATAATCATTTTTGCTTGACAAAAAATATCAATATTATATTAAAAAAATTTTAATTGTCATTTCAATTATGTCAGTTGTCAATTATGTCAATAGTTATCACAATAAATGTTGAATCAATATAATATTGTTTCAAAGTTTATTTTTTTTCCTGAGTGAGAGTTGGAGAAACCAGACAGCCACAAGAGAAACGTTTCAGAACAAATACAAAACTAATCCTTTTTCCTCCCAACTTCCATAGCATGGCTAAATAAAACATGAACTTTGTTTAACAGGTCTTGAGCCCCATTCATATGGTACTTTAATTGGAATTAGTTGAACTTTTTATATCATTACTCATTCATTTTATCTTTGTTTTACTTGAAGGATTTATGACATTTCTTATTTATTTTTATGTTTTTGTTATTTTTTAATTGTTAATGTATTTATTGATGTACTAGTCTTATTCTTATTTTTATTCTCCTTGGTTTTAATAAGGATTTATTCATTACACATCTGATTTTGTAACAATTTGTGTTTTGACTGTGACTAAGTGTTTTTTGCTTGTATTGTCTTTTCTATTCTATTCTATTGGTTCATTCATTCATTCATTCATTCATTCATATTCTAAGCCTGCTTTATCCTCACTAGGGTCACGGGGGTCACTGGAGCCTATCCCAGCTACTTAAGGGCGAAGGCAGGGTACAGTCGTCATTTCATCACAGGGCTGAAACAGAGACAAACAACACTCTCACATTCACACCCATGGGCCATTTTAGATTAACCAATCAACCTATCAGTGCATGTCTTTGGATGGTGGGAGGAAGCCAGAGTACCCGGAGAGAACCCACGCAGACACGGGGAGAACATGCAAAGTCCACACAGAAAGGCCCCACCGACTGGTGTTGGGATCGAATCTATTGGCTCATATTATGCTTTATCAGTTATTACTTTTTTTTTTTTAATCACACTTTTTATTACAAAAACTTACACCATTTGGACAACAATTAATGTTCTTTCACAGGGCATGCATTGCACCCAAACAGCCAAGACAAAAAAAGAGAGCTTGTGCCTAAACTAGGTGCTCCATTTGTTGAAAAGTTGGAATATAACAGACTTATTTTTGTTTGCTGCTACAATACAAAAAGTTCTATTGTAAGACAATATTACAGGTTTTATTTTGATATTTTTCACCCCAGTGGCATTCTATGCCTACTGTATATTTATTTTGCGTTGAAACTTTTTATTGTTGAGTACATAATTCAGAATTTAATAACAAATATGCTTTTCTATATGTTGATGTAAAAAAAATATATTCAATCAGAGAATGGGCTAACTTATATCATATATGTATGTATTGTCACAATATGGCCAATATCAGGAGATTCTGGACATATCACACAGCTCTAAATTGAATCCCTGTCCAATTTCAACCACAGACCTTCGTTACATTCCCTTCTCTCTCCCCTCATTTCCTGTCTGTCTGCATCAGCTGTCAGATAAATGTGAGAGTACAGTGGCACATAATGCAGGTCAGCTCCACAGGGCTTGTTTAAAATTACAGTTTACAGCTGGCAAAATGCTTAGAAGCCATTATTATGGAAGCTATTACTCTTCATCTGTGTAAAATCATCATGTGGAAAGATTAATTATGCTTTGAATTGGTAATGATGTCTGTCAACAGGATAATTTGCCAAGAATTTGCTGGGAGTCTTAAACTGAATATGATTGTATGACCACTAGAGGTTTAATGTGAGGATTAGTGGTGCTGATTGCGTTTTAGCATGACAGAATGGTAAAAGGCCATTTTTCCTCAAATTAAAATTACATCAATAGACACACTGCAGATCGAACAAGAATATATTAAGCCTGTGTCTATTAGTCTAATAGTAAGAGCTGGGAGTGACCTCAGAGTCCCCACAGGTGAACTCTTGACCTCCTTCTAACAAAAAGTCATCATACCTTATCACCACTCCACACACCTTTGGTCCGGAGAGATAATGCTGGTGAGTGCAGGAGCCTCCTCAGATCTTTCACATCAGCACCTTAGCGCTCCGAATACAGACACTATGGCAACTGCACAACCACACACACAACCACACATGTAATCTCTCCAGGGTGTGAGATGCAAACAGGGCTAATATGTTTGAAGACAGCAGTGATCACATTTCCAAGTGACTCCTTGCGTGTAGCAGGGATAACCGAATAAAGAATGTTCTCAGCAAACCACAATCCTGCTTTCAAAACACTTGATCCTAAGATGACAAGCACCAGGCTATCCATTATGCAATACTCTCTCTTTCTCTATTGCTAATCAAAACTAGAGCAAGGTCTTTGGCTGAGATTAGCGTCTCTTTCAGGGTGTCTCTTTGCTTTCAGAACAGGGGGGTGGGGGTGGGGGTAGTAGGATACACCTGCAAAGTTTCCACATTTAATTTTCAAATGCATCAGCACCTATTGACAATGAGAGCTGCAACAAGACAGCAGAGGTCAGTGAGTGGTGAGGAGGAATAACACATAAAGCGCACACTGCAAAGAGAACACAGATGAATATGATGGTACTGGACAGTTATGCAACAACATACACAGAAATGTTCATACACACACACACACGCACACATATACACATATATATATATACAAACATATAACCCATGATTCTGTGGATAACATCATAAATGTACTGCCACTATATCTGAGTTTCAGTCAAGCATGTCCAAAGTTGCACATTCATTAAGCCCCATTTCTGTCAAGGAAAACAGGACTGAAGAGTATATCAAGTATTAAGACAGTGTAGTGAAGCCATATTACAAGCTCTTTTCATCTCTGGCTTTCTGTCTTCCCCTGCTCTGCTTCTTTTCTTTATCCCTCCCCCATAAAATCCCCCATCCCAGACTGAACCAATCCGCTGTCAGCAGCCCCTCATTCTATTCTACATCTACTATGTAGGCCTCCCATCCCCACTGTTTCCTCTTCATACACACACACACAGACATATACAAGCAGGGCCTCCTCTCCTCTGTATGACCTTGACTGGCTAGCACTCCAGGGCCTGTTCTTTGCTTCTGCCTCTCCCTCTGTCTCTCCTGCTCTCTCCATCTTTTCACGCTCGCCTCCACTCTATCGTCTGCCTTTCTACCTCTTGCTTTCTATCACTCTTGCCTGGCTGGCTGATGTTAACCGGCGCAGTCCTTTTTCTCCTCTCCAAGACACAGAGGAGAAAGGGACAGAAGATGGCAGAGACAGAGGAAGTGAAAGACTTCCCCTTCCTTTGCAATCCAGTCACCTGAGAGAGAATAAAATAACTTCAGCACTATAGACTCAACAAGTATGTTATACATGCTATTTTATGTGCTGTATTGCACACAAACAATCTTCTTATTCAATAAAAAAAGACCAAATTAATGCAATAAATCAAAAAAAGTAATTATGTTTGTTTACACATCTTCTGATATCCAGCATAGAATCTAATTTCATGTTAAATAAACAGGATATTTCACACAGGCTGCACGTAGAGGTGGACAATCTATCACATATAGACTAATCATTGTGTCACAACTTGTAGAATGTGCAATGTAAAAAAAAACAAACTGCACTATCAAGTAAAAATTAAATGAATTTTGGTGTCGCCCTTCTTCTTAAGTACACATTAATTAGAATTTGACAACAAAAGATGGGAAATATGCAATCTTCACAGTATACATAATTTCCTTTGAGGGTAAATATGGTA
>JAPQRQ010000023.1:14434282-14455585 GCA_037367365.1 Apogon talboti
CCAGTTTTAGACTCTCTCTTCTCCCTCCCTCCCTCCCGCCTCTCTCTCTCTCTCTCTCTCTCTCTCTCTCTCTCTCTCTCTCTCTCTCTCCCCAATAACCAGTGGTTCACAGAGGACAAAATGGGGAAAAGTGACTTTTGTAGCTGTTTTAACAAGTCCCCACTGCTTGTTTGCACTGTTGCCACATCCAATCCATGATCCCATCTATGCATGCTGTTATGGTTTATATATTAAATAATGCTTTGCATATCATTGAGTTGCATTCACCTGGCTTTAATCTCCATATATACTGTATTTATGCCTCAAATGTAAAACAACTCATCGTGCACAAGCCATAACACTTCAATATATGTCTTTTCTTTGATGCATTTCATTGCATTTATTTTCCTAAAACAGATTGGATTGTGTCAACTTTGGCCCCAGTAAATGATGTGATGCATATTTGTTACCATTGTGCAGCATCCTTCTCCAGCAGCCCTAAAATACATATCAATGGAATGCAGTCTAATAAAATATAGAGATGCAGATTTACAACATTAAAAAAGATATCCCAGTTTGTTCTTAAACTCTCATGACACTTGAGTAAATATCCTTCACTTTGCACCCTCTTAGACCACTTTGATAAATTAATCATCATGCAACCTAATGTAGTCTGAGGGATACACTGTAATGAGTCAATTTGTAAAATCTTATGAGAAATCTGCCTCAGTGTCAGTAGATGCTGATGTAAGGAGAGGAAGGCTGAAACCCATCTGGCCCTGTCACTTGAACTGTGCTCCACCTGCTGCATGTCTATATCCATCCTTTACACAAATGACAGTGAATTCAACACAATGTCCTGTGTGAGTTCACTGAACACATATAAGGCATTATTAGGCCACAGATTAAGAGCTCTCCAGGTGTAATTGGGTGGATCCTCCACCAGGTTTTGATGCAAGGTGATATGGATGCAATGCAAATACACGCTAAATTACGAGCAGAAACTGGATGTAGATTACTTTACCACTCAGTATTCAGGCTGTCGCTCATCACCCATAGCCGCCCTGTAAGAGGAGAAGGAACAATTTGTCCGTGACCTTGACTTAGTCCTAGAGAAATCCAGTAGAAAGGCAATTTAAAACAATTTATTCAATACTCTTCTTCTTGTTCTGAGAAATTTCCAATTTATGATAGAAGTTCTTGTTCTCCCAAGAAGCTGGTAGACTGAGAAATGGGACATCATAAAGTAAATGGGATCAACTATAAGATGTTTCATGGCAGTCATTAAAACTAAAGCTGGATGTGATTATCACACAGGGCTATTTTGTAGGGTTTTTGACATAACAGTATTGTTGCCTATCATGAGTGTGCATTTATAATCAGTAACCTCTGACCTTACATCTGTACCACCCACCCCTGTACGTAATCTGTAATATTTTCATTATACTTTGTGTTGTTTTCATTGGCTCTCAGTGAGCCTTACTAATAAATATGCAGGTTCACCTTACAAGCCAGCAAAATAGAATGCTAATATTCTTTTCAATTATGTGCCTCTCTGATATCACAGATTACAGTTCAATAGGATCTGTACTGTAGATGCAAATGCTGCGTTGCATTTGCAAAACCACAACTAACAGTTCGCCTGCATTTCATCAATAGAGCCAAGAAGGTCGTTGGCTCAAAGTATCCTGCAGTAATTTCCATTTGATTACATTTTGTTTTGCGCTGCACTATGCACTGTTGGTTCAATGTAGAGAATCTTTTGCCATTTGTTAGGAGAATTCTCTGAAGACTAATTTGACCACAGTCTATTCCCAGATTTTCCCCTCCTGTGCTCCCAGCATCATTGTGCCTGTCACTGATGCATCTGTCTCCACTGCTATCTATAAATACCCCCCCTACTCTCCCCTTCAAAAACCTGATTCCCATTGATTTAGTGACCTATATACACATCACCACCACTCCCTCTCTTCCTCCGGCTCTTTGCTTCTTCTATCGATGACCCTTTACTGTCTCCACCTCTTGATTTCCCCTTCCTCCATCATTTTCTCGGTTAAGGCTTAACTTAGACTACCTTTCCTCCACCTTCTCTCCTCCTCTTGCTAGAAAGCACGAAAGGCTAATAATAGTTCGTGGTGGAAGCTTAAGTCACTGCATATGAAGGGGATTTGAATGTGCATAAGAACAGTGGCTCGTGCTCATTTCTATATTTCAAAGTCTTGTCATTGTGGTAAACTGAGCCGTCGGGCTAATCTCTGGTGTGTAAACACTGGAGTAGATAGTCTGACGGAAGGAGTCTCTCAAAAACACACAAAATGTAATATGAAATCTGACTCTGGATGAAATAAGATCTCAATACAGAGACATACTATAGAAAGCTGTTTGTGTATATGTGTGAGTCTAGGGTAACACAATAGCATGATGCAATTATGCTGCAGGTGCTGCAAAATAGCACCCTGGAAACTAATGCTATAAAGAGTAATGTTGAATTCATAGCAAACAGCAGGGGATTAATAATGAATAAAGCTATGTCACTATATCAGTTCTGCTGAAACACTGAGGAACAATCCAGGGTTTATAGACCCTAAAGATTAGATGCAAATCCATGAATAAAATAGATTTCTGTATTCTATCTTATCATGCAACTTATAAACACAGGCACATCTTATTTGTTACAGGAAATCCCAGTGATTACAGGCAGCAAAAGGCATGTTAATGTATGAACAGCTGCAAAAAGTAAGATAGGTAGACAGACACTGAGATCGGAGCACGTGATTTAGTGCCACACCACCCAAGCTTAGCATACAATTCACCTGTGTTACTGCTGACACTCTTACCACTCCCACCCTGACAGGGCTACAGCTCTCCTGCGACCCTACAGTGACACCTTGTGGCTCTGTACAGCTGAAAATCACCACACTCAGTCTCAGCTGTTTTCTTTTTTTTTTTGCCCGGAGGAGCTACAATGTCATCCTCCTGCTCTTCAAAACATCACCCTACTGTTTGGTTTTCAGAGCACTATTACAGACAAAAACAGCAGCGTCAGGTCTTTTGTACTCTGTCATGAGGCCGGTGGACCTTGAAAGCAGAAACAGTGTAGAGCATAAGGAGGGGTAACACTCAGGACAGAAAACTGCATGAGACGACGTAAGGACAGTGAGTTTATTGAACAGCAAACTGTGACAGAGAACACAATATTTTTGTATTTTTCCATTGCATTGTAAAGAATGCCTAGGACAACTGTGTCACTCACCACATATATATTCATTAACACCCTTCATTGAGAAACTGTAGATGGACAGCAGGGTGGGGGCCCTTGTTGTAAAGTGCTACAATGCACAGTTCCTCTTGGAGGAAGAGAACAAAGGCCATAAGAGAGCTCAGTCCCTCTTAGGTCTCCAAGGTCCCAGTTGCATTATTCATACATTGTGTAAAATTGTGATTGACAGGTGTTGCTCAATGTATTTTTTTTATTTATGTGTATGTTTTTTTTCCTCCTGTGTGTCTTGTGGCTTCTACTTATTGCATATCAGTGAGCTGGTTCATGAATTTTTCAGTGAGTGTGTAAAGCACAGATCTTTAGATTAAAATGTAATAAACTCTTTACTATAATTATAATACATCTTATAATATCTAAGTTACATTCTTATATTTGATTCATTTAGAATATGTAGGCGATATACATCTTGTGGATTACTGCAGATGGGTAACATAGTGGACACCATCACATGGGTCTCACACAATGACCTGTTGTCTCAGCCCTATGGATCAAGTTTTCACAGACAGATAGACTCACAGTTCATCTCACTCAACATCTAAGCTGAAAGTAACACCTGGCTCGAGCTTCACATCCACGGATTTCTTCTGAGTATAACCAAAGCGGGCCTTGTGATCTCTTGTGCCTAATAATAATCCTTTGTGCTTTCTTTGATTGTATATACTCTAAGTCAGTCATTTGGTGTTTTAGAGATCCTCAGCATTCACCTGTACCTCAACTAGGATGCACAGGCGGCGGAGGATGGTGACAGATGGAAGGAAAGAGAAGAGAAAAGAGAGCATCGGACTGACAATCAAAGAGAAAAATACAGCTGTGCCACACTAACAACTACACACCAACTACAGCACTACACAGTCAGACACACACATACAAAATCAAACACAACAAGGTCAGTGAAAATTCACAGCTGAGTAAACCAAAATAACTTGCACAACATTTTCATGATTCAACCAAAACGGAACAAATAAAATCTCATAATTAGGAAAGGGGATATTGAAAATGATAACAATAATCTCAACAACACAAACAATAGGCATTGTGATCACAACAACAGCATATATGAGATGAGGCAATTGGAATGTTGACAAAACTACAATATTAATTTATAGAGATGAGCCCACATGAATAGGCGGGACTTTTGCCATTTTCTTGAGGCTCAGTTGTCATCAGTCATAGCAGCCGGAGGTGCCAGTTGATGTCTAGCAGTTGTGTTGTCCCTCCCTGACCTATGGCTTTCAGTTAAGACATAAATAATGTTGAGATTTGCTAGCATGTTTCAGTCAGTATAGCCTTGGTCACAATATTGCAGCTACCTCATGAAAGAAGCACCATTCAAAGAGACGGATGTTAAATTTACAGTCCATATTGGCTTTAGCGGGTATATTTCATTTCATTTTCAGGGATGAGCAGTGCCAGTGGTCACTCATATATCCAGCATGACTGGGAAACTAGATATAATTTCTTCATTAGTATATTCTATTGTATTTGGTCCTGGTAAATTCATCAACAATAGGCTGACCAAAGGATTTAACCTTAGCTTGAGAAATGGCACCTCCAATCAACCGTCTAAGATCTATCCTAGTGTTCCTCTTTGCATACAGTATAAACCCATCAATATGCTGCACTTAAGTTCAAATGATGATAAAACAAGTTCCTTCATTTGATATGTCCACATCATCAAAACATTAAATCACCACAATATGTATTGAGGGGGGAACTGGAGAGGTAGGTGTGCAAATAAGCCATCATGTACAAAACAATAAATCCTAAAACACAAAGTTCATATCATCTGCATATGTACAATATAGTTAAAGTGGACACTTTGACACAAAAAAACAACACATACAAATATATAGTGCTATACTGCCTAGATCGAAAGGAATTTTGATAAATAGACCTCACTCCCACAAATGATTATACATTAAAAAGTTGCATCGCATATCTACAGTGCAACAGTACAACTGATGAGTTGCTTAAACAGTGGGAGCGAGGAAGGAATGTGATTGGATAATACACATCAAAGTCACCTTGATCTCCGACGAGATAAACCAATGGCAGGGCTTCAGTGTCATGATGCATAAACAAGATACGACAGGACTGCTTTCCCTAGCAGCTTAAAGCAAACAAAACCTCTAAAGCAAACAAGCCGAGATGTTTGGTAAAATCATAAAACACTCACAACACATTGGTTCAATTTTCTGATAAAGAAAAGGTTTTCTTTAGCTCTTTGGGTCCTGCCACAGAATTCAAGTTCTGACAAGTTCCATGAATCTAATTGAGTGTAAACTGTAAACAATAATAACTGTGCCTGGATCTACAGGAAATGCACAACTAAACTATGGACTAATGGCTCCACAATGGATGACTGTACATTTGAGGCCTCAGTAGGTGACGTCTCAACATCTGTCAGTTACCAAATATCTACTCTTAACCTTGCATTCTAATTGTAATTAGAAATGGCAAGTGTGCTTTCATGTGAATCGCACAGAAAGAAAACTGACAGTGCATTGCTCTTTGACTTTCAAGCGTACTTTCCTCTGGCCACAATTCAATCAGTGCAGTCACAGCAGGTGTTTTCCATCATCCATCAAAGGGAAAAAAACCCTGGTGTAACATCAGTGATTGGGTGTGGCCAAAAGTACATGGTTGACAGTGTCAACCTGTAGTAAGCAACAAAATGGCATATTTTTTTGTGGTGTTGTGTTATTTTATCCATGTGATTTAATGGATCTGCCGTGTAAATGAACGTTTGGAAATGCATAATGCCCAAATGCTGTCCACTGTGTCTTCAGTCTGACGACGGAACAGTTTTAATCTTTTAGGGAGGCAAAACAGTCAAACCATTGTGGTAGCGCTAAATATCAGATGGAACCTGATCTACTTAAAAAGCCAAGGCAATCAAAGTGTGCTCGGCGCTGAATGGCTGGGTTCATTACAACCACTTACAGGAAGGGATGCGGCTTCTAAGGAAACATCATAGGGGGTGTGCTGGTATCACATCACACATTCCCGCTTCTTTTCCCTCAATCAAATTCATGTATTTACCTCTATTTCTAAAACTTTTAAGACATAAGGTTGGGAAAATTCATTAAATAACATCTGAGTAGATACTCTGCCAAACCTAACTTTCTTTTTACGTACAGTGTGTACATTTTATACATGGTAATATAATTCAGGAGATAATGCTCTTTGAAAAAATAGGTACTGTATAGCTTGCAGAACTGCAGCAAACAAGGGCAGTACATCTTCTGTGATCATTTAACAATCATACCCAAAATTGCAATAACATGATGAAATTATAAAACAAAATTCCTTTAGAACTGATATTTGTGGCTTAATTTCCAGACAGCTCGCTGTGCCTGCCTACTGGAATTGTGTGTGCCACCACAGGCAGCTTGGCAAACAAAGGCTCCCTCTTAGACTAGTTCAACATTCAACACAACAAATTAAAACAAAAATGTACTGATTGGTCGTGCTTTGACCCAAATACGATCAAAAACCTTCATTGAGAATGAGATGAATCCTCACGCAATTGACGTAATGCATTATGGAAGGGGGAAGGCAGAGAGGAGCTGCTTCTTAGTTGTCTTTTTTAGGCAAGAAGCTGAGAAGAAATTCACCCACACCCAGGAAGTAGACCACCTGGGCAATGCCGAAAAGAGGTGCAATCACCAAGGCTCGACAGTAGGCGCCCTTCAGGAAGGCTGCTGGACCCTCATTACGCATAATTTTGCTGAAAGGAGAATAAAAGCCTGTTATATAAGCTGAAATACACAGGCAGTATCAGTAATGTGTCTACAGATATGCCGCACTGTATACACTATCACACATGCTGCAGCTGTAAGGACATAATGAGGTCACCTGATACAGTCAGTCACCCCACTGTACGTGTCTTCTGTACTCCCTCGATTCAGAGACTGCAGTCTAGTCTTTATCACTGCAAAACACAGAGCTCAAGTGAATATAACATCAGTTATCTGTGCACTCGTTGCTTTAAAAATGTTCACAGTGCTCACCATCAACAGGGTTGACAGCAACAGCAGCTGTGCTCCCTGCAAGGCAGCCAGATATAAATGAAACGTAGAACGGAGCTGGTCCTTCGACACCTCTTTTGCCCAGATTATTCAGGTTGGCAAAAAGAGGGAAATAGATAATAGAGAAGGGAACATCCCTGCAAAAAAGAAGAAGACAGACTGAGAGTAAATCTTGTTGAACCAATAATGTGGTTGCTATAGCTTCCACCAGGCTTCCAGATCTGTTTTACCTGAGCAATGTGGCACCAAGGCCTTTATATAGCCCAGCAATACCCTTTTCCCTTAGCAGCTGTCTGGTGAGCTGCATGGCAGTCGGGGACTTGGTTTCCACACTGCCTGCTGCTACCGTCTCTGGCATCAGTTTCCTCTGAGCCGCTATAAACCATAGGAAACAGAACATTACTCACAGTGAATGTACAACTTAAAACTAACAGAATGTCAAAGGTTGCATGACGTGTATCACAATGTATGGGCAGACATTTTGAATATGCAACAGTGAGAAGAAAGAATGAAAAAGCTTCTGTATTCTAGCACATGACCACATGAGGCCACTGTTTCTCTATTTTTTTTTCTGCTAGAGTTCACGCTTTGCTAAACCACCGTCGTATTTCCTCTTACCGAGTCGTCCAGCATCTTGGAGCTGGATTTTCAACATCTCCATAGGAGTTGTGACAATAACCTACAAGAAAGGATAATAAAAGTGTCCATTCAGATTAAATCTTTTAGTCAGTCTGACAATAGTACATGTACTGGCAACAGATTAGTCAGAGTTTAAGACTGATTAGTACATCGGAGGTTATAGTTCAGAGTGTATAAGGTAAACTTGTATCTATTAGCTAAACATCAGCTCTTGTTTTCTTCTCTAATCCACATAGTAGTAACTGGTTAACTGGATTAAGGGTGAGATGGCCATGTTTTCAGCCACAATCTTAATCCAAGGCCTGCTACACTTAATCTAATCATGCTCCTTGTGCTTGAAGCCTTTGGCCTCATTGACAACAGGCTGACTCACTCACTTGGAGCACATGGCCAAGCGCTCTCCCAGGGTCTTATCTGATCACTCAAACCTAGTGGCCTGCTAACAGGACAATATCAGTGATTAGACATCAGACAAGAAAAATGTGCTACAGGTCATATTTAAATCACAGATAAAAAAAAGAAAAAAAAGAACTACAAACAGCAAGCACATTTTAACTCCCAACTCTGAGTCAAATGTGCTGATGGCTAAGTCTAGCTGCAGGCAGAGTGAACTGAGGTGTTTGTGCATGATCAGACACTGGCAGTGCTAAAGGCTGCTCTTCCAGATGGAGAACAGAAGGATGCAATTAGGGTAGCACTTCACTCACTCACCTGGCATGTACCTGCCCCGCACCCAGCCAGCATCTCTTTAAACAGAGTGAGCTTTCTAGGAAAAAAAAAAAAAAGAAAGATGATAAGCAAGATCAGATAAAAATGTGATCTGACAATGTGGAAGCGAGACAACTTTATTTCTGCAGTCTTTGAAAAAAATAGTTGTCACCACCTGCACTGGTGATGCTGATCTTTGTCTTCCATATCAACATGTCAAGCACAAGGGCAGATTAATAATTCACAAGGTGAGTGGCTGAGCCAGACAAGTCAATCATTTATCAGACTGCATGTTTGTCACCATTGAGATGGAGATAGATGTCCCAGAAACCTTCAGATTTATTTACGTAGACAGTAGTCACAGGGGACAATGAGTGCTAACCTTCTGAAACACCGTAGCAGATAGTACTACGGTGCTAATCCATGACTGCCCAACATGACAATATATAGTCTGTCATTACAGAAAAATGTCTATAATTCCTGCTCTGTGCTCTATTTTATTAACAAACAGATCATCATTTGGATGTTTTGGGTTGTTTCACCCAGCATGGTTTCAGGAAGGGAATTCATACAAAGACAACAAAAAACAAATATGGAGGACAGGGAATGTAACACACGATGGGTATTTGTTAAGTAAATAATAATTCCACATGATTCTTCACCTAAACTATTTATTAACTGATTTTACATGAAGACATGTGCTGTTGTACCATTATCTAAATATGAAATGAGATATATCAGGATATGAGATGTCCATTCACAGTGCCTGCAAACATATTTTATGTGTTAATAGATAGAACCTAAGAGTTTGCATTTCAGTGTGAAATTTGGGCCCCAGAGAAGATGACAGTGCTGGGAGATTAACTTGAGCCTTGGTGGAAATACAGTCAGCTAATGTGTCAGGTTACATGTTAGTAAACAGTGCAGTTAATCACAGTGTGAATGAGGGGAGTGGGTGAGTGTCAGTCAGCCTGTCAGCACTTTCATGCCTCACCCATCTTTGGAGAGGTGATGCCTGAAGAAGTCGTTGGCAGCCAATTTAATGGCTTTCTCTGGCGTGACTAGTGTTAAGTTCACCGCCGCTCCTGGGAGGGTAGAAAGGACAGAGAGAAACAAGAGAAGCAGAGGACCAAAGTGGGAAAAAAATGAGAAAATCGGAGAATGAGGTGGTCAACAGAGGAGGGTTTTTCCAGATAAATGACTGCACAAGACAGACACTGATCATCTGATGTCTGCACCTCAAAGTACAATAGCAATGCTTCCTGTCACTTTTTTGCTTTTCTCACCCTCAGCAAACTTACATGATAAAGAAAAGAATCACCAGAGTTAAAAACTTACCTCGGTACATCCCAAAATACCCCTCTGACCGGATGGTCTTAATAAGGCAATCTGACCTGTAAGATGACAGTAGTGACATATTAGCTGAAGAACCTGTGACAAACTGGGTAACAGCTAATTTCTGCTGCAATGTGTTTATGTTACTTAGATGCTGATCAGATGTAAGTAAAGTACATGTTTCGTACATGCTGGTGTAAAGGCGACATCCATTTTGCTGGTTTTGCAAGCGGGTCTTGGCCAAGTCAATGGGAAACACACAGGTCACTCCAATTAGGCCAGCGATCCCCCCATTGATCAATTTGGCAGGCAAACTGGATGAAGGTGATCCCCACATAAAAAACATGACAGGTTACTTCATAAATGCATGAACGGGAGTCGACGACAGTAACTGAGAGTCAAACAGTCACATTGTAGTTTACCTGATCTGCTTGTCAGCCATTTATCTCAAACCCCGGATAGTCAGTCTGTTAATCTGTCTGTTAGCCGTCACTTGGTTCGCTGTGCTTGTCTTTTAGTGTCTGTTGCAGATGTGTTACTGTCCAAGTGGAATTACTCTTTGTCCGCGAGACTGTTTGTAGTTGCTGCTCACAAAATTAAAGTAATATCTGTAAAGAAATAGAAAAGTACCTCATTTACCAGCTTGTGACTGCAAAAAGTAACCTTGAAACATCATACAGTGCATTTCAAAAGTGAGAGTCAAGCAATAATACTTTCACAAATGTACAACATTATGGTGTTATGCCACTTTAAACACTTTGCATTAAACTGCTCACAAGTGTTTTTGACCTCAGTTCACTTTGACTTCTACCAGTTCATTTATTGGCTTATATCAGATAAGAACATGTCACATTACATCATCAAGTTTAAACAAACACGAACATTATTTAGAACTAAATTCTTATTGTCTTGAGGCTGAAAAAAGGCATTCATTTTGTTAAAAAAAAACAAGTTTTTGCTGTGCACAATATTATAGGACATATTTCATTACAAAACCTTAATGCTGCACAATTAGACAACACAGCTCACAGTTCTCTTGATCTAGAGCTTAGGGCATCACTGTGGAGAGATTATATTGTGTTAAACAAATCTATCGTCACTGGAACATCTGTGCATCATGCGTGTCCTTGAGCATCCATGTTTTATGCATAAGCCATTTATTTAACTGTGAAGCTGTAATTATGTAAGAGAAACCCAGTCCTCTGTAGCATGAAGCCATAGGTGTGAGCAACAGATGAATAATGTCTGTTGTGGGAAAGATGCTTCCTATTTTTGGTACATAATACCCTCAGTATGAAAAGATGCTTCCCATTTCCCCTTTCATTTTCTCCACCCCCTCCATTCTCCAATCACATCCTGCCTCTGCCTGAGCAACCCGCCTCCTCCTCTCTTCCTCACTACAGCCCTCCCCCATCGTTTCCCTCAGTCACGAGTCACGACTCTCAAACACGGCGTTCTGCCTCAGATCTTTGCTGACTTGTAGGTTTCTTTGTTAAGTGCATATGCGTACATTTGTAAGACCCCAAGTGACGTATTACTAATTCCTCAGATTCTGCTTCAGAGAGGCTGCACAGCCTGTGTGAATGCAGACGTGGTCTAGTGTGTTTAGTTTGGATGGGGACTTGAGGCCCATGTTTGCTCCAGAGGTACAGATGGGAGGAGGACAGGGGGATCAGAGGAGGTCAGTGTCTCTGCTCTCTGTTGGATAGGAGTGCTCTTCCTTTCTCCCTGGAGCTTCACAGCCCTCCACCCCACTCAACTGCTTGTGTCCACCCTGTAGCCATGCATCAAAATCACCAATATCTCACCCACTAGTGACAACAAGTCCACTTTGTCTGTCTGCTACTTTCGTCTCCATACTTCCTGTCTTTGACCATACAAGCATGCTCAGTCTTCAGAAACAGCACTCTTAATTTCATTTGCTCTCTTTCTCCCATAATTGACATTACACTACATGTACCACCGCAGTCTCACATGAGTCGCCATCAAACTGACATCTCCCTCCGTCTTTACAAACCCTGCAGCTGCAGACCCGTCCACTTCAGTTCATCTGAACCGTACAACTGTGTCCACACCAGGACATTTATTTGACCTGCAGTCGTAGCCTGGCTGTGCTGTCTTGTCATGACAAGTGAAGTCTGTATGAATACAATTGGTGCAGTGTGTGGTGTCCACAGAAGAGTGGCAACACTCCCCAACAAATCTCCAAGGAATTTCTTTTATTCTCACAGTATGAGAAAATAACAAACTGTCTGGGGGGTGTAGAGAAACTGGTATTTCTTCTCCTTTAAACCCCACTTATTACCTTCTTAAATAACCACACCCACACGTTTTTAATATAAAGAATCAAGAGCATTCAATCTTGATTGACACAACCTAGAATGACCAAACCAAAATCAATGAATGAAACAAACCACTATAAACCTATGTGCAATATCTCTCATACGCCCTCACGCAGAGGTCATAATTTTAGTTTGCACCTATAGGGCAGATAAGCACTGATGAGTAAACAATTGAAAAAGTGATTGTGCAACCTGGCTGCCAAGCAAATCCTTGAACTTAAAATGTAACCAAATCAGCCACTGGACACAGTTGTAGTGACTTAACAGTGTGGGGACAAACTGAGACAGATAACAAAATGCTCTGACCCTTGTTCATTATTTCCACTTCAAAACTGAGGTAATAAATACCACTTTACTATCAGGGATATATAACTCACAAAACCTTGTTAAGAATGGTGCATGAAACCTTAAAGTTAAATGATTAATAGCATTTGGTGCAATTATCCAATCTGTGTAATCCACTAAGGTTTTGCAATTAAGCATTAAGTTTATACACTGTATGAACTGCACAAAATGGAATAATGAGCAAACACAACCATTGCAAAGCCCATACACATGAAGCTCCATGTTTCAGTATGGCTCCTCTCAAAGAAAACCATGCTATTACTGATATTCAGGAACATACAGTATAGTGCCTAGTCTCAAACAAAGGTTTCAATTACCATTTATGTTTGTAATAACAGACAGACATGGCAACCAGTCTATAAACTTAAAATCACATAGACTTTATATTATAAAATTCTCACTTTTTTGCATATTTAAATATATTAAATAAACTGATTGGAGCATTTAAGGTTAAAATTTCATTATTATAACACATAAAGAGACAATTATTTAAGTTGCACCATCAGATAAAAATAAATAAACTGCCTCCGTAAAAGCACGAGCAAGATGATTAGACCAATGGGAATCTGGCATGACTTCATTCTTCAAGTGATCAGTATGTCTCAATTATTGACTTACAGAACTATAATCCTGCATATGTACATGGAAAATCAAGAGATAAATCCTTTCCCGTGATATCACTATGCAAAACTAAATGCAAATTATATTCCTCTTATTCAAATTAACTTGAAATGAAATGCCTTTACCTTGTCCAGAAAAGCTCCTCTGAATCCCTTTCTGTGCTTGAGTTGCACAGAGTAAAGGTCTTGCTGACTAAATGACAATGACTTGGTGAATGATAGGAGGAAGTGAGTAAGAGGCTAGTGGCAAAGCTCTATGCTAGTCAGCACTCCTCTCACATGACTGCGATTAATTGAATAGACAGAAAAAGAATGAAAAATCACACAGCACTTTTTCAGTAACTGTGAGAAGGCTGTTGCTACCCTTCCATCTGTCTCACATGGACTGGTCTGATTATTGCACCATGGAACTAAACCTTCACAAGAGGGTACTGAGGACTGTTAGAGAGATGTGCATATTTCTCAGCCCTCTCGTAAATGTATAGCTATTTCACAGATGCCAGAGCAAACACAACAGTAGAACTCAATCTGTCCAAGTCTCAAGTCCACTCGAGACGTCTATCATTACTTTTCTAATGCAAAATTCAAGAGTCTCATCACCTCTCCTGAAACACTAGCGTAAGACAACATAACATGACTCATTTCCAACTTAAATTGATGTATCATCTGCCCTGTATTTGTCCTCATATTGAATTGACAGCTGCTACACTGGTGTTGTCATTCTTTTTTTTCCTTGAAGATTTAGAAAAAGTAGCCTATTTTTGGACGACAGAGCAGAAATAAATGATGAAATTTGTGGTGTCACAGACAAATCTGATTACTATTCCGTCTTCCTTCAGCATCAGGATTATAAGCTTAATACCTATTTATGAAAGCTCTCTCGCAATCTCCATTTACAACCAGTGGAGTTATGGACTGGGCACATGCAATAGCCAGTACAATCCCACTACATGTGCTCTGACTTTTTGTTGTGGCCGTTACACCTATGTAATTAGGTGTAATTAAACAGATAAAACAGACAGAGTTTCGCTTTCAGGTAAAAAAAAAAAAAAAAAAAAGGCCTTTCCATGCAGAGAGGCGGTGTAAAGTTTAGTCCCTCCTCTAACAACACAGGTTTCCCTTGTGGCCCAGTTTCACCAGGGGTTTTTCACTTGTCTTCTCTAGTCTACCTCCCTCTCAGCTTTCCTACAGCCTTGATCAGGAAATAATGATCCCACTCTGAATGGACTTTACAGAGAGAGGGAAAAAAAAAACAATTCTGCATTGAAGCATCTGATTACATATTACAGAATAGCCTGAGTGTCTCCACCTTTCACAGTCTAACACAACATCTTCTCACAGGCACTGGTGAACGCCTTTCCGATTGAGGCCGCACATACTGTTGACATTTATCAGCCCTTGCCTTGGGGACTTCAGTCCAGCTTTCAGGCAGAGCTTCACGTCTGAACTCTTGGTTGGAGATTAAAAGAACGCGAACACAACCAGATTAGGCTAGTAAAAGGTTGTTGTTTTCTGCTGCACTAGACTACAGGAATGTTTAAAGCCAAAACATTACAGCCAACACTTCCATAAGAAAGCACAGGATGTCACCCTACACCCAAGAATGGCTCATCTCATCAATAATTTCAAAGCTGCAGGGATGCTTTATTACACACGCTGAGCAATGTGAATTTAAGTTATTTCTTTTACATCAATGCATTACAGTGAGTTCAGTCTGCTTTGCATCTTGCATCGTACATAAATGATTCCATATGTGATTCTAAGCAGCATGAGGCCTGTAAAATAGGAGAATAAAAAACACAAATGGCTTCCAGCTGGATTCCAGCTTCCATTCCTCAATAACTGTGCTCTACCTTAGATGATGTGAACCTACATATAAGATGCACTTTTATAAGATGTAGCTGCAACATGTCTGTCTGTTAGAGGTGAACCAATGAAAAGGAGGGGTGGGTACAGTTTAAGTGGGTTTACCCTCCACTACTAGCGTCCCTGCCCACATGATAATTACACCCTCACTGCTGTGCAGAAGCCGGTAGGAGGCATTTAGAAAAACCGGGTTAATGTATGGCAGTGATAATATCCATACTGAGCATGCTAAAATACACACCAACCATCATTTTGACAGGTTTCTGTATAACATGATAGATGACAGAGCTTTACACAACGGCAGAAAAAGGGCTCGTGCAACGACCAGTATTCCTTTAGTATTTCGGTAAAATGGGCTAAGGTTTATGAAAACATTGTGTTAAATTATTAAAGTCCGCAATAGGCCTATAAGCTGCATCTTTAAGGCGACCATATGATAGAAATGCTCGTCTTTACAGATAACGGGAAATGATTTGACGCGTCGGTTAAAACACAAACACCTACCTCCCAGGTTGAATTTTAAGCTAGCTTTTCATAACGCGTAATAAAAAATAGAAGGAATTCAGCATTATGTGTCGCCTTCTGTTATTCCCAGGTATATTTAGCAGATTCAAACACTAGACACATTTTCCTGAATCCACTTTTTTTCCCTTTTTCCTTTGCATCCCGTTATGTACATACCCGCAAAGAGCCCGTTTCCGTTGTCCCCTGTGGAGCGGTTCTGCTTGAAAATCAAAGTGTGTTGACCTCGTATGTTTGGCTGACAGACCGACTACAGCTAACCTACCGGTATTACTAGCATTTGAGTCTAGTAAAGGGACGTAGAGGAGGTGGGAGTGAAGGATAGGAAAGAGGGAGGAGAGGGAGGGGGAGCAGGCAGACTGGAGATGGAGTAGGACTCAGATAAAAACACACACACACTGGGGTTGAGCGTCGGCTAGTGCGCCCCCAGCGGCACGTAGTGGAAGCGCAGGCACGTAGTTTTGCGTTTGCAGCAGCGGAGTAAGGTGTTGGGGGAGATTGGGTGAAGTGGGGACCGCGTCATCGTGACGATTCATTTCAACCCGATGACCTTGAAAACCAAAATAGAAATACAGTAGAGCTGGAAAACTGGGGATCAGGGAGAGGATTCGGTGATGCACGGCCACCTATGACTCACTGCAATAGGACAGAGTATTAAGGCCACAATGATGGAAAAACCCCAAGATTTACGCAATACTTAGAAGGGAGGAAAATTACCAGAACAAAACAACATATGATGGCAATTAAGAATTTGAAAGAACTTGAAGTTTTGCTTAATATACAATTCTTTACAAATTTATTAGACCACCGTGCAATGTAAGTTTTATGCCAATAGCACTGGCTAATACCAAAAATAATTGTTTATATTTGTGTAATAATTAATACACCAGTATGTAGAAGCTCTTTAACTGACATTGTATTTTTAGTGCTGAAACATAATTCTTATTATCTTTTTTCTATTTTCAAATTTAGGTAGTAAAGCATATTATTTCTTGATTAAAATGTCAAATATTAGTTATTTACTTGCATTCCTGAACAGAAAAAAATGCTTGACTGCTTGAATGCTATGCTTGGTTCTCAAAGAGCTCCAGTGAGTCAGCTCAAATTTGGTGAATTCAGGTTGAAATTCCTCATTCCTTTTGAATATAGTAAAACGTCAAGAGCTCCCTGAAAATGAAAGAGTCACATTATAGCACTTGATGATGCTGGATGGACTCTCAGACACATAGGGAAAGGTGGTCTAATAAATTTGTGAAGCACTGCAGGTTCCATAAATAACAATATTAAAATAAATAAAATGCTAAAAAAAATGAAAACAAAAGTCAAAATAATCGTAACTATGGACATTTTTTAATTGAGTTTTTTTTTTAAATACCAAAAAATGGCTTTGTGAATGTTGGCGTTTCTGTGGACACTTGTCTGTTAAAACCATAACACTGCGTAGCACAGTACAGAATGTTGAATATAAATTTTTTTAAAAATCCAACACTTGCTTCTTTTGCATTTGTACTTATTGATAATTTACAATAATGTACTTGCATACATTTAAAAATCCTGTTATGTCACTAAGATTGTGCTGCAGCTTAACTACGTAGCAGCTTAGTGTCCGAAGGCACACAATGGCATGAACTTTAATCAGCTGATGTTAGGAGGCCTGGGTTCAATATATGCTACCCATCAAGACGTGCTATATATCAGTTCTGCACGACTCACACTTTATATCTGTGTTCTGACTTGGCTAAATTTGTTTAGAGATGACACACACTATACTGTATATAATTTCTACATCATTAGTAGAATTAATATACACATGGGAACATGAAGATGTGGATAACATAAAACAAATCTGTTGCAGGGGCATTATGTAATAGGAAATATGAGTGTTGTATATTTGGTGAGAGAGTTATATCTATATGGAATATGCACAACTGGATATGGAATTCACCTCAGCGTTATCGCTGCATGTCATTTTATAAAAAAACTATAATATCTCATGCATGTGTATGCACAATTGAGAAGAGACCATTTATACAGTCCAAAAGAACTGAAATTTCATAAAATAAATAAATATTATGTAGAGATACGATGTCACAGTTTTGGAGTACCCAGTCATTTTGGCATTATAAGTAAAAATTGTGACCTGGTATTTCTCCATTTTTAAAAAGAAACCAAAAGTGCAAAGATCCAGGTCAAAGTATTCAGGTGCAAAACAAACAAAAGAAAAACACATAAGGTCACAAAAATACAGATATCTGCACACTGTGGTCCTGAAGCAGATCTGATGGATTGTCTAAACAAGGGAATGCTGTAAAAATTAATTTACTAAGAACGAGTATGGAGACTTCAATATTTCTTAATTTTGAGAAACTATATATTGTTTTGACTTAAAAATTGTGACTTAGTGATATTTGTGACCACGACCATATTTTCATATACACTCAAAACATTTTTTTCCTGACTTCCATACGATTGCCAGTTTCCAATTGTCAATTAGTAAATGCAGTGGAATCGGTCACAAGTTGACGGCCATCATCATCTTCATGTAGTTCATTCCCTGCTCCTCTTTCTCTGCAAGTCATTTAAAAAAGTACATGGTAGGTCGCTACCAAGATTTTAAAAAAGGCATTTTTTGTTTTCCAGGGCAGCAGGGTGAGATGTTTAGACAGCAGGGTGAGATGATAGGGGTACATTCTAAAAAAACACAGGTTACTGGAGTGTAAGTCAACCATCTGCACCCAGCATGTACTGATCTACTGCTGTGTTTCACTGAGGGAGGAGCTCTCTGCCTCCAGGCCAACCCTCCTCAGTGACTCCTCGTACTTTGTCTTTCCAATACTGACGATATTCTCGATTTCCTGTGCCAGGTCTGCTCTGCCGCTGGCTTTCATTGCAGCCACAAGCCTCGACACAGACCCAGGACCAGCATCCCTCTGTCCTCGAGCCCAGTGGAACAGCATGTCCAGAATCAAGGCACCCAGGTCATCCCTGGTGGGGAGAGTGAGCGGACATGAGTTTTTACACTTCAGATGAAAGGATTTGACTGTCTGAAAGATTCAGGGCAACACGTTTTCATTAGGCAAAAATACCAGTATATTGTAATTCACGTGACTGAAAAAGAAGCAAGATTTTGATGTCTAGTTGCTTATAGTATATATTGTATTTATGATTCACTTCCTGAACTGAAATTGGAGACTGTTAAACTGAATTGCCCATTGTGGGATTAATAAAGTCATCTATCTATTTCAGCATCTCCTCTGGACCGTGTTTACATTCTGTACAAAATCTATGCCATATGGAAGATCCCAGGGTAGATTTAGTCTCAGATAAAAAATAATCAATTGTTGTTAGAATACAGAAAGATGTGACTCTACTCAGTGATTGTCATTTGGTGCAGGACGTAATGAATCCAGTTGCTTCAACAGGGAATATGACTCAGACAAGAGGACAGTTTAGTACATCAAAAGCAGTGAAACATGCATATATTGGTGGCATTTGTATTGAAACTGGACCTGATTCAAACAACAAACTATCATTTAGAAAGAATATTAATGTGACTGTTTTTTTATGTGATCCTGGTACGTTTGTATGGAAACTCATTCACATAAAAGAAGAAAATAAAACAAACAAAACATAAACCTGACGTGTAATGGTATGGGTATTTTAAACCTTTTCATAGCCAAATTTACAGAACAATTGCCCTATTTTGAGACATACTGTTACCCTGATAAAATGATGTAATGTGATACACAATTTCGACCATACTTCACACTGCCTATCCATGCAGTTATAGTTTTCACTGTGTGTACATTGGATGTGAATATATATTCACATCCAATCTCAGAGTTTTAGACAGTGTACCACCTTCCATCTAGACACCTTCCATCAAATATACTACAGCCTTATCTTATAATGTCTACGACTCTACACAAAACCATCTCTTTGACATGTATAGATTCTATCCATAATGCATTTTTCTGACGCTGTCCGTCCCGGGATGTGTCATGAGAGGCTTTCTGAGCATGAGGCGTGGGGGGAGGGCCAGATGAGCGTCAGTCTGTGTGTAATCTCCTGCAGTGTCCCAGATGGCTACGTGATGGCTGACAGTGCAGATTAAAACAATCAAAATTCTCTACATTTTCTCTCCCACTGCGGCTTTCCTTCACTTGCATTACATCTCACTCCATCTTGACTATTAAGAGGCTGAGGCTGTGCTAACACACACACAGGGGAATGCAAGTACATCATTTACACATTCACAGATGTTTAAATCATAAAATGTCCATATTTATCTAAAAGCTCCTCAGCAGTATCAGATGCCTAATTACCACCTCTAGATTTTTGTTTTTCTCCGAACTAATCTGTCGAGCACAGCATGTACAATAATTAGAGAATCCAAACACGTTATACTGAACGTCTGAACGTGACAACATCTGACACACCGACCTGTTTCTGTACTTGAGGCGAGCCAAGTCCTCGTAGCTCAGGCCGAGATTCATGCCAATAGCATGCCAGTCGTCTACAATCTGGAGAGAGATGGACAGCAGGTTGGCTTCAGTCAGATAGCCGCTCTCGGGGTCACCCAGGTTCAGAGGAGGATAGTGGAGCTCTTCCCTGATGTAACGGTTTTCTGCGTTTAGAGCCTAAAACACAGAGGGTATGATATACTACTTATAGTCATTGTATTATTTGTGCTCAGCTAACAAGAGGAACAAAAGCTTACAGAATAGCAATATCTATGCAACTGAGGTTAAAATAAACAGAGCAGAGTCATGTCTCCCTTCCTATTTCTTTAGCATTTCTACACAATTATCAATTTGTATTCCACCTATAAATAATTGTCAGTATATGAATTGGGGGAAAACTGACAGGAAGTTTTAGCGGTAGCGTTGTGAGCCACTGGTTGTCATGTCCTTTTCTTTTTCTTGCCACTTCCTCTGGCAAATTTTCAGGAACCTCCCCTCTATAAAACGACACCTGCAACAGAGGCACAAAGCATAACTGGTGCATTAACTGAAGATTACCGAATTTGCACTTTGATCCTTTTAACGAAACAAAATGAAAACTGTTTTTCAAAGTAGCACTAAATCACACAGAGATGGTGAACCGATGCACTTTGTTGCTTTATAATATACAGATGTAATCACAAAGATGAAAACACTCATAACAGAGAAAATACTCCAATCCAATGCACTGTATACTGTCAAATAATTACTGCATTATGTGTCTGGATCGAATTAGAGTCCAGTAAACTGTTTGTTTTGACTGAATTCTATGGTCGGTGGATGTACTTTCTTATTGTATCACATTAAAATGCTTCAAGTTTCACATACACAGAGACCTAAAAAAAAAAAAAAAAAAGTAAAAACTGGGACACTCTGTAGGTGACTGGGGAAGCACACAACATAACCACAATGTCCTCAATGCGACACCTTTCAGGGACCTTTCTGGCATGTCACCCTCCTCTCACTTACAGTATTATCTGCCTACATCTGTGCTTAAACTTAGTCTTAAAATATGTATGTCATATGATGCAAAAACACCCCATAAACAACATCCTTTCGCTCTGAGCCTCCCCAAGTAGATTATTTTGAAAAGTGCTAAAACGTCGGTAAGAGGCTGAAAGGAGGTGAGAAGGG
>JAPQRQ010000023.1:14457880-14470873 GCA_037367365.1 Apogon talboti
GGTGGGGTGGGGTGGGGGGGGTTGGATGTGTGAGACAGGAGTTCATCCTCAGGACAGAGAACTGCGATGCACCTATGCAGAAATATAAGAGGTGAAAGGATTGAATTTTAGCTATTTATCATAAAATTAGTTCTGGCTCTTGAACTGGTTCTGTTCCAGATTCTTGGAACCTTGGTGCCATCTAGTGACCCAGTCCACAGGCTTTGAGGTTTCAGGTACTAACTGAAAAACACACAGGTAATGACTCCCACTGAAAGGCAGGTGGGCCCCCCTCACCTCAGATTAGAGGGAGTCAGGATTTTTGAGACAAATTTCATAATGTAGAGTAAGCTGAAATGAAATGCTGATAAATAAATGTTTTATACATATTAACACCAACATTGACGTGTATCCTCACCGTGGAGTCAAATTAATCACTTCGCAGCTGAAAAATCTGCTATGAGTGTGCAGTACCTGAGTTGAATCAGCATCAGCAACAATAAAACCAGGGTCTGTAAATATAGTATTTACTGTAGCCTGTTCAGTAATGGGTTCTTAAGGAATATGAAGTACTTATTCAGTTTAAAAAACAAAATAATGAAAACATGCTTGTAAAACATACACATAATCAAGCGTGATTCACATCTCTTTCCTACAGCTTACACTTTAACGTTTAACTGAAAAACAACACATAAGTGGTTTCTGGTGGATTAAAGCTGCAGTGTTTCTTTTTTTTTGTGTGTCACAGGGTAAAAAAACATAAACAAATTCACCAGCATATTTTAATTCAAGTGGTCTGAGAGGACCTTCCCTGTATTTTCAAGCTGTAGAAAAATCTAAGATAAGTGATGCAGGTCTTTGTCCAATCACAGGCTTTTTCAAACTGGTAGGGAGGTTGAATACAATGCCTGATTGCTGTAATTATTGATCAATGATCAGATTTAATCAAATGCAACCTGGATGTGACTCTACTGCTCTATTCAGTGTCTTAACACGAAAGCTTGGAAAAGTGGCTTCACCCTGAATGAATGTCTGATGAAATAGCATCAGTTTCATCTCCATCTATATTCAGTCTGTAGATGTGGACTGGGAGGAAATTGCTGCAGAGGGAAGGTGGTATTTTAATATTATAGTGGGTTTTTTTTCCCCTATCATTTTGTCTCCTGTGGCTTTAATGTCTTCATTGTGTAAATTGCGTCATATTACCTCGGTTAAAAATCCTATACTATAACTGCAGAATTTCACTTTCAGTATCTGATATTCCCAAATAGTATGTAAGAATAAAATATCCTACAGGTGTAGCAGTCTTCAAATCAGGTGTGCCACAGTAAAATGTGACAGTGTAAGATGTATCAAGTGCAGAACATATATTATGTATACAGTATGAATCAGTTCACTTTCTTGGCTGTTGAGTCTGGGGTCTGTCTTACTTGTCCCCTCACAGGACCTGTCTGTCCCTCCTCTGGAGATATATACACTTCCTTCAGATTCTTCAGGCTAGAGTAGAACACAAAGCACAGCCGTCCTCCTACACAATCTGGTCTGTCTGGAGAGAATATAATAATGTCTGTCAGACAACTTGAAAACAGACGTTGAAGGTAATTATTATACAACAGCACATCATAAGATCCCAAAAGGAAAGGGAGTAGGGGGAAAAAAATATGTGTATTTAAGATAGAGCGTCCAAGGGTTCGGACCTGCGCTGAGATCTAAGCCTCTTTCAAATCCAGCGAAGAACTGCTCTCCCTCCAGCAGGTCAAAGAAATCTGAGGGCTGGGGTCCGTCATACTGCTCCAATAAGGACTGAACTTGACCTTCCACCTGTGAAGAAATCACCGCTGTTTCACATCCGTGACAAAATGACTGGTATAGCCTTTTTAAACGGGCCAAACTACATAAAGACATTAAGAAAATATGACAAATAAGACTGTCCTTAGAGTAAGTAGTGCTGATGCCCACTTCCACACTTTACACTCACTTCACACTCACAGATACTGAGGTGTGTTCAAGTCCATGAGGGTTTGAGGCTCTCAGACTGTCAAATTGTACATGCATGAGGGTTCTCTCTCCCAGATATGTGAAGCCCTTTAAGGCCACTTTCTGTAAGACTGCAGTTTGACAGTATTTGCCAGAGGGAATTATCCACCGTTTAGTGTTGTATCATTAAACCCGGGTTTACCAGAGGGAACCCCGAAGCATTAAATAATGGGTAAACAAGCATATGGATGGATGCACTAGTCTCTAAGGACTTAAATAGTTAGAAAAAAAACATAAAATCAGAGGAATGCAAGCATGTGCCATATTACAGGTGTACATTATCAAAATTTACTTTCATTTTTGACATTTTGATAGAAACAAGTAAGCGGATTGACAGTAACCTTTCAGTAAGAGCCTGTCAAATCAATCCGTTGAGCGCCCAGGAAAGTAAGAAACTGAAAAATGTAAAATAAAAACTCAAAATAGTATGAAACATGTTTTGGTGATGTCACAGGGTCAGTTGTGTGAAAAAGTAAAAGTAAAAGTGCTGTCCAGTTTCTATGTATATCATTTAAAGCCCTCACAGCCTCTCAAGTCATTCATCAAGTGACAACAATAAAGTCAGTAAGGGTTTAGGGATTGGGCTTCAAAGTGGAGACTGAGACTGGGCCTGTTAAACTGTAGAAAATCTGCCAGGGAGAAAGAATTAGAAACCTTGCTAGCAGGTAAACACTGAAGAAGTACTTGCGACGGATCAGTCTTCCTCTGGCGGACGAGGAATTGGACTTTAAACTGTTTGAGGCGTTGGTAGACCTTCCTGACAACCCCGCTAACACAGCGCTGAGTGGTATACCACAGCCAGTACCTGCAAGAGTGAACAAAACACAGAGCCGTGACACTAAATTATGAACTCTATGAGGTGCAGAGTGTGGTGAAAATATACCACTGAAACTCACCAGGAGAAATGGGTGATGTAGAAAATGGCATACAACTCAGTGACATAAAGAGATACTTGAGATGTGATGTCAGTCCAGGTTTGGGCAGCGGGGTCTCCATGGAACAGATGCAAACAGGACTCATCAACTGAATGACCTGCAGAAGCACCACATGCCGTATGTCGAAATCATACCAACATACTAATGCTGTAATTAAGAACATGTGACAAGTCATACCTGTAACTCCTGACGGCAGAGGGATCTGGACTTTGATGGGTTGCAGGAAATGCATGCTGGGAGTCTGTGAGAGACAGAGGAGAGGGCTGACCCTCGCCTGAGGATCACCACATAGTGTCTGTACCTCTGACTCAGACACCTGTAGCACCTGCATATAGAAGGATGAAAACACAAACATTACAAAGGTTTTGGACCAAACAACACTCTAATACATAATTTATTGAATTTTAATGCCAAGAAAATATGTTTTTATGTATAAAGTTTGTATGAGTTTGCCCCACTTTCAAAATTAATTAAACAGCGGCTGGCATTGGCACCAGGGATAGCACCAGAGGGGCCTACAGTATGAGAAAGCACACAGGTGCGTCCAAATGTGCACCTGAGCTTTTTGGCAGAAATTTTCTGGCAAAAAGACTTTCCTTGCTGTTGTAAAGGAGTCTACTTTAACTCAAACCATGATCCTTTCCAGAAACCTAACCCAATATTTTGGGGCCAAAACAAAGTGCAACTGAGTTCTAAAAGGGAAGTAAATATTGGAATAGGCTACTATTTGCACGTTGAAATATGTCACTCTAAAGATCTCAAAAATTAGCTGTTTTACTATGTATTCTGTCCTTTTCTACTTATATCTTAGAACCTTTATTTGTATCAGTATTTTATTTTTAGTCAAACAGCATTTTTGCTCAATATTCAATTTGTACCTTTTCCCTTTATTATAACTTTCCTATTAAATAAATAATCAAGTAAAATAGTTGCAGACTTTACCTGTAAAGTGATAGTGCGAACTTGGACTGTGGAGTCAGGAGGGAAGTGGAGCTTAATTCCGGGGTCAGAACTGGACACCAGCAGCGCCCCAGCTGGTGAAACAGAGCATGTGTCCTTCACTGGACGGGACACTGCCATAAACCAGGAGAACTGGCTCACCGAGCAGCAGGCCAGCTACAGAAAATTAAACTGATTACAGTTATATTGTTTCTATTTGCACAAAAAAGGAAAAAAAGGAAATGTAATCACTTTATTTTTCTAAGATGTTACTTATTTTACCCGGGCTGGACGTCCTCTCAGGTGACTGCTATGGTTAGGACTTCCTCTCCTTAACACAGTGAGCAAAGTGCTCCATGAATATCCATCAAACTTCCTCATGACTATCTCCCTTCTCTTTCTCCGACGATATGGCACACACACCTCCACAGGCTGCAAAGGTTTATAAAGGCAGAACACATTTACCACATGCTAGTCCATAACAGAGACCACTGCATTGACTACCTGAATATTCTACAATTTATTTTAAAGTTCTTTTACATTTACATTCATAGAGCTTTACATAAATCTCTTCCTCTTTCATTTTAAGCTTTTGTCTTTGCGAGGCTGCATTTTTATGGCACAAGAACTCTGGAACATACTAGCTCTTGAGATCTCTACTGGCAAACTATCCCAATATTTTTAGAAATAAATCAGAGATGTCTTTATTTTCAATCTAAATTCATCATCTCTTAGTCATCTTTTAATTTGAGTAATGTTCTAGCCTTAAGTTTTTACGTTTTAATCACTGTTTCTGATATTACCTTTATCCCCATTTTTTTTTAAATGTTATTATTAATGTCCAAAAAACACCTACAAAGATTAACACCTCAATAGATTATCACAAAAACCTCCTAAAATTTCATTTAATTGGCAGGTCAAAGGTTCACTATGATGAGTACCATATGTTCACTCTTAAATACCTTTAAAAACGTAATTCCATGTGGACGAAGTTCCAGTGGACAACTCAGCAGGACATCATGCTCCTCTAGCCACACCCACTTCCTGTCTGGCCTCTTCTTCATCCATTGCAGTCTGGTGGATGTCACCAGGCACCCCGGGGGGAAAATCAGCTCAGCCCCCCCTGAGATAAATACATGACACCCAGCAGACGAAACACAGAAACTAAGGAGGAAAAGACGCGTTAAATCCTAAAGCTTACTTTAGATACAGTTTAACCTGGATATGAAAATGTGTCTGTGCTGAGAGTAACAGACTACCTGTGCTGATTAAATGTGAGATGCAGCTCTGGAATTGTGGGTGTTCCTTGATCTAGAAAAGAAACAGCAAGTAATGTAGATGAGTGATTGTCTAGCCTAAAATGTATAGTGAAATAATTAAAGCAATAATCAATCTGAGGCCCATCTCTGCTCACCTGGTGTAGGAGGAGGAAGAGGAGGGGGGGTTGGTGGGCGTCCCAAAGGGTTGTCACGCACATTTATTTTCAGCAGAGGCAGTTTGTTCAGAGAGTCTGGGATCAGACGCAGGTCATTGCTGTAGATAATAAGTTCCCTGAGGGACAGGAGAGAGCCTGGGCAACAGGAGACAGGTGTCCTTACTGAATACATTTCAATTGAAGCTAAAGGATAATTCCCTTAAATCTGACAGGACATGGACAGATTCAGTACGTTAGATGTGACTATATTCATAATATTAACTGTACAAGTTACCTTTGACATGTGTTTTAACACCCAGAGTACATATAGTTGTGAGTGAAGTATGCATAAGAGCTGCACAGTTCATTGAATCACCATCTGGGTTACATTTGACCCAGGTATAAACAGATGTAGTTTAGATTATGTTTCAGTTACATGTTAAATACAAAAATTAGAAACTAGGAGGTGCTAAACGAAGCCTAATAAATACACATTGGACTTATAGTTCTTTTCTGTAACACCACACCTAATCTTATGGGTTCCTTGAAAGGAGTGGATGTTAAAAGGTTAAAGGGTAAAAAAAAATCTAATAAATGCAACCTCTTTTGAATATTAATATACCTTTAATATACAAAATAATAAATAACATAGAACTTTTCCTGGATAATGAAGCAAGCAGACACATGATATCATTTATAGCAAAATTGGCCTCAATAACCTCAATGAGTTTTGTGACTAGTGATCTTCCGTACTTTGCAACAAGATTTATTTATTTATTATATATTTTTTTTATTATTTTATTTTTCCCTCTGTGTGTGGGTATGTTACAAATGAATACTGATGGCTTCCATTAAGGGTTTTATTATATTGTATTAACTATATTGCCATGTCCTATATATTAATCTTGTACTTTCTTTTTTCTTACCCATAGTCTCTGGCAGCTGCTTCAGTTTGTTGTGTGACAACTCCAGTGTAACAAGCTCCCCCAGAGAGCCAATTTCATCAGGTAGCTGCCGCAGGAGGTTATATGAAACATCCAGTCTCTGCAGTGCTTTCAGCCGACCTAGACTTGGGGGTAGAGAGTCCAGCTGGTTCCCCATAAGGGAGAGGTAGGTGAGGGAGGACATCTGGTCAATATCAGAGGGCAAGGCTGAGAGGTGGTTGTAACAGAGCAGCAATGTGGACAACACAGGCAGGCTGAGCAGGCAGGATGGCAGACAGGTGAGCTGGTTGAAGGACAGATCGAGGTCCACCAGGAGAGAAAGGGAAGAAAGAGAGCTGGGTAAAGTGGTGAGGAGGCCTGGTAGTGGGTCACCTTCTATGCTGTAAAACCGGTGTCCTAGAATGAGAAAGAAAGCTACAGTTAGAGGCACAAAGACCGGTGTACTGGAAGGGAAAAACAGAAGCAGACACACATTAGAATGTGATAATATAGTATTTATGGAATTGACATTTTTCTGTAAATGATCCATAACAATATTATCCATGTTGTGTATTCACACATTTAGATATACAATGAATACAATACCTCGAATAGACAGTGAGCACAACTTGGTCAAATAGGGAAGGACGTCCAATGCACCATCCAGCCCTGTTTCATCCTCAGAGCCCAGTCTCAGGTAGTGGATTCCTTTCAGCTGGTCTGGGATGGACCTCCAGAGCAAAGGCAGCGCTGATGCTCCACATTTGTACACATCCAGAGTCAGCCTAGTGCCAGTCAACACAGCTGAGAGCTCCACCAAAGGAGGCAAAGGGGGAGACAGTGACAGGAATGAGGAGGAGGATGTTGAGGAAGATGAAGAAAACTTTTTCTGATGATTACTGCAGGATGTAGTGGAGGAGGAAGAGGAGGAGGAGGAGGAGGAAGGTAAAGGAGACACAGAGAGTGTAACTGAGCTGTCATCTCTCTCAGGCTCCAAAGCCTCTCCTCGGTCTTCAGAGGTCATATCATTAGGTGTGGGCTCCCTCTCACATTTATCATGAAGGAGTTTCCACAGTCTGAGTGACAGTGTATCAGTGGAAGAGTCTGACGGGCCACCTTTGGGTGTTTTCTTTCCTGGGTTACATGCGGACTCATTTGACCTCATGCTGCAGCTGGATGCCTGGTCTCCATCCTCTTCATCCACAGCTGCCTCTTCTTCACTGCTCCTCTCCATTGGAACCGTTGTTAATCCCAGTGGACAGCTAACAGCTCCTGAAGGGTCTAACAACAACGGCCTCAGCTCTTCTCTCTGCTGGACTGGATGTGTTCATAGTTACTGATGTCGAATTAAACTAAACAACAACGACAGAAACGGTCTCTAAAGGAGAGTCTTCATATTGAGGTGAATACTGGTTATAACGTTCACATCTGGCGGCTTTTGTGACGACATTAATGACTTTCAGTGTTACTTAGTTAAAGTGTTTACTAAATAAAGTCTATTAAAAGCCTCTGAGGTGACCTGTTTCTTGAATCCGGTCCTGTCTCGGTCCGACTCACCCAGAGCCAAAGTTCCTAACAGTTTTCACATTTACTTCCTGGTGTTCGATGTGTTTTTGAAGAAACGGTGACACGTCACAGGTATGTGTTCGTTTTAAACTACGGAATTTACCGGTGTAGATAGAGCGGTTCAAACCACTTGTAAGTGTAAGGTCGAAATTTGCCCCGCCTCTCCGGGTAGTACAGTAATATATAACGAACTCCTCGGTCCTAGCGCCGCCAAAGTTTCACTACAGGGCGGGACAGATTTATCAGCGTGTGTTCTCCCTGTCAGTCCGTCCTCGACCACTGGACGGCGCTGTTTTATCTGCTCTTTAGTGTTGATACAAAGTGTAACCAGGAGTACCTCATTCTATGTGTCTGTGCGCATCTGTAACTCAAATTTACAGTGTATTTCCACCTGAAAATGTTGCATAAGTCAGGTCTCTGCTATTTCTCTGTCCTCCTCATTAAGAACTTTTCACACCCTGGACATTTTGTTCAAACTCTTGCCATCAGGGAGACAAAACTAATACTATACTAATACTATTACCTGGTTTATCTATTTATAGTTGTTTTATACGCTGCTTTAAAGTTGTTTTATACTCATTCTACTCATACTACTAATTTTGTTTTAGAGGTTACAATGACAATGAGGAATATTCTATTCTATTCTATTCTATTCTATTCTATTCTATTCTATTCTATTCTATTCTATTCTATTCTATTCTATCCTGTTCTATTCTATTTCTCAAAGATTATCTAGACCTGAATCTGAATTCTTCAAGGATCATTTTCTTGGAAATTAAGACATATCCTGCTCTTACAAACAATGTGACAAACATAATCAGATTGTTTTTGATCAATTATCAAAAAATAAAATGAAAATATATTTTATTTCTGTGTTTGGTGTGTTATCTGATGAGTAACCCTGATCTCAGTTTGGAACTTCTTTATCTTTAACTTTGCATTTTTGTAGTTACACTCATTGTTCATCTCTTTTTTCATATTATGCTAATCCTTATCACTAAAATCATATCCACTTCTCCACTACAAGCAACTTCACAGTTGTTATGGTATAAACATTGCAGTATGTTTTGGGAGTCAAGGAATTGATTGCTGACATACACACTATTGTGTAAAAGTCTATTGGATATATGCAAAGTACTGTATGTACAGCAGTAAAAACAAAGGTTTTAGGGGAAAAACCTTTAGAACCACTTTAGTTCATTTTTTGTGTGTCTTTTAAGGATGTGTACATATTTCCTGTATTTTCTTGATGTATCTGAAAAAAGAGAATGAGAAATAAATATGCGCGCACATTTTAACCCTGAAAAAACCACAAAGCAAGATTTGGCCTAAGACTTTTGCACAGTACTGTATGTTTCTTTAAGTTTATTCACAGGTGGAATTACTGTGGTGGATATTATCTAAAGAGGTGATGTCTGTAACCTCTGGTTGTCTTCTTTGCAAAGATATTTTTTTAATTTCAGTATAACTTAAACACTGGAAACAAGGAGTGGTTGAGATGTGAACTATACACAGTACAATATAAATATACAGTTTTAGAATAAGTTTACTCATAATGGATATATAAATGAACATGTGACAATCTTAATTATTACAGAAGCAGAACATGCCAGGGTCCCTCAACCAAAAATATACAATCAGTGTAGGCTAGTTAAAAAAGATCTATGGAATTCCCTCTTTTTCAGTCTTCTACAATATGTGTAAATTTTTATCTCAGCCACCCATTGGTGCTCATCACTTAAAGCTGCAAACACTGGTTAGGAAATTGATCTGACAGATCTAATCTGTTGTGGAAGCATTTATTAACACAGAAGGTAAATCAGATTTGATTGGACAAAGGTCAAGTCTGGGTCAATGAGCTTTTTTTTTGCACAATAACAAGAAACATTCCAGAGCAGATGTTATCTTTTTCTCAAAAGCAGTTAACCTTCTGGAGCCCTTTCATTTGGTCCCCATGGCTGAATGACACATCCAATTGCACTATAAGCACGCACAAAGCGTTTCATTAAACCTCAGTGATTTTCTGTACTTGTAAGTTCCCTTTGATGTTAATGTTGCACAGCAGCAGGCAATAATCTCATACACTTCATCATGAACTAATTAACCTTTTTTGAGGTGCTACAGGCAAAAAAATGGTCACTGAGCTAAAAGCAAGCAGCTGTTCTTCAAAATATAACACACTTAGGTAAGAATGCAGGACCCAGCTCCATCTGTAATGGGTTTTAGTTATGCAAAGTCTTAATTTTATTGCCTAAACTAATGAACTGTAACCTCTTTCAGTCCTCAGGTGACTGTTTTGTAATTAACATATTCAATAAAGAGAGAGTGTAGGACCCATATTAAAAAAGTTATCCCTATGATAATGATTTCACAACATTATATCTCCTCTAAGAAATCCAATTCTAAACACACCCTGGATCAGTGACCTTGAATTGTCTTCTGGCAACCATTTGGATCCGGATTCTGTGAAAAAAATGTTCCAGGAAAACATTTCTATGTTATTGCAGAATATATTTAGATGCAAGAGATTTTCAACTCCATCACTTTGTGTTTAAAAATACTTTACAACTTTTGTCAGGATCTATTATTGACTACCTTAAGAGGGACACATACTGTTTGTTTGTTTGTTTTGTTCTCAATCCTGGAACATGTCTTGTTTTCTTATTTTTTAGATAAATAATGTTCTTTTCTTCATTTATTTATTTAATTAACATAAATAGTATTAGAGGTATTCCATTTGAGGAAGATTTTTACTTGAACTGGTCAATAGTGCGTTGTTGAAAATCAACACTTCTATCACTGTGTAACACCAACTTAAAATAAATAAGTGACATAAAGTTTTACGGATCCTATACTTCTTTTTAGGATATAAAATCCAAGCTACACAAAACTGGGAAAACATTTGACAGCTGTCACTGGGACAAGAAGCGCTCGCTCGTTGACTTCATCAGTGTTTCAGCGATGTAAATTATGATTGGTCATTGCATCAACAATCTCGACTATCATTGGTCATGCTGCTCTGCGTTGTGTGTTGTGATTGGGCAACTTGGTTTGTACCGCCCCAAAGTGAAATAAATATGTTAGAAATACAAACAAGTCCCCGTGTTTCTCTATTTAATCGGGTGTTGTTTTCGTTTATTTCGTATCGATATTAGCTGAATTTAGTTTAACTGTAAGTAATAATTTGTATTTATTGTTAATTGCTCAGTACTGTTTGTTGATAAAATAGTTGAACACGTACGTTTAAGGACAGAATGCTGTGCTGTTTCGCTCCAATATCCACATTTTAGTGAACTTTGTCTTTCCGTGCTTACTGATCTGTTCGCCAAAGCTCAGGAGCGGTATGTTTCCTTTAGACACGCCGTGGAACATCTCTTTCGCAGGTTGTGGTTTTCTTGGTATCTACCATGTCGGCGTTGCCAGCTGTCTGCAAGAACAGGCTCCTTTTCTGGTCCATAACGCCCGGCACATCTATGGGGCATCAGCTGGAGCCCTGACCGCCACTGCACTGGTCACTGGAGTGTGTCTAGGTATGTTAAAACATCTCCAGAAAGGATGTTTCACTGTAAAGAGAGCTAGAGTCAAATAAAGACAAAGCAATGTAGCATACAGAAAAGGACAGGTCTGTAGAACACTCCAAAGTATAGATAAAGACAATGGCACTATTGATCACTTCACCATTGTTGTGTATTGTTGACAACTTCAGAATTATATCTCCCAAACAGTGGTGAAAATGTATTCAGGGCCTTTATGTACCTAAAAACACTGTACCTCAGTATGCAGTTGTTATCAGTAAAATGTACTTATGAAAAGTCAAAAGTTGTCATTGTGCAGTAAAATAGTCCCTGTAAGTGTTTTACTATTTTCCTCTGATATCTTTACATTCTTATTACTGCTGCATTAATGTTTATTTTGCATTTTACTGCTGTAGATGTTTAAGGATTAGTCAATTTTGGTTACATTATGTAGTGTTGGTTAATTAAATATTCAGTGTTGCATCATATTCTGTAAAATTATTATATGTTTGATGCATCGCTGTCAGTGAGCAAAACATTTCTCTAAAAAGTAAGCTACTCATGTGCTCAGAAAACAACCCAGTTTTCAGCTTCCTAAGAATACTCTTACCAGCTAATCCAAGAGGGTTTTATGAGAATTTATAAAATTTAAGAAGCGGGAGAATTTCCTCAGTTCATAATAGAATACTTAACACCTCAGGTCATCACTAACAAAATCAACACATTTGTTTTCACAGGAGAGACTGGTGCAAGTATCATTGATGTTGCCAAAGAAGCAAGGAAGCGATTCCTGGGACCCATGCATCCTTCCTTTAACTTGGTGAAAATTGTGTGTCGCATGTTGCGCCGGACTCTTCCGGCTGACTGCCATCATCAGGCCACCGGGCGATTGGGAATCTCTCTCACCAGAGTGACAGATGGAGAAAATGTCCTGGTGTCTCATTTTAACACCAAGGAGGAGCTGGTGCAGGTGTGCTATGAGCTGATTACATATCAGTACCTTCAGTAATTATTTGGCAGTATTTTATCGTATTGTATTTTTGTGATTATTTTTCTGTAATACCAATGAAATGTCACTTTGTCTGTCTTATCACCTAAATTTTATAATTTACCATCATTATTGCTGTTTTGATTTAAGTCTACCTCCAACTTTTTTCATATATTTCTTGTTGTATCTCTTTGTTTACTAGGCATGTGTATGCAGTGCCTACATCCCTGTGTATTGTGGTCTTATTCCTCCTTCATTACAAGGAGTGGTGAGTTTATTGAGTGTTTCCTTCTGTTGCCAACCCTATTATTTGCATAAAGTGAATAAATGGCAAGAAGTTATGTACTTTATTTATACAGTTAGGTTTTTTTTCAATTAGGAGCTACATAAAGGCTGAATTTGACTGTTTTAGGACAGTAATAACTAGTTTACTTTGCTGCTGTACTTCCTTTTATTGTGTTTTGTTGTTGTGTCTTTTGGCAGCTTTTTCATTTGTGACTGCTCACGTCGGTGCCCTCCCTTTCCCAAGAATGTGTTTATTCTGAATGGCACATGTGTGCAAACAATGATTAGAAATTCCCCTGGAGTTAGTGTTTGTCAGAGAGTTCACACTAAACAGGAAAGTGGAACATGTACTATTTATCTGCTTCTAGTACATATCGTTTCCAAGAACATCATTGCGCAATAGTCGTGACTG
>JAPQRQ010000023.1:14470885-14490034 GCA_037367365.1 Apogon talboti
ACCCCCCCGTGGCCTTTGTGATGGATTTTTAAGAGCTTAAATATGCCTGTGTATATGCAGAGCTTGTGACCAAAATTTGAGAGTGTCACAGCCAGATGTGGCCATGTTGGCAGAGGTTTTAAGGTTACTCTGTCCTCTCATGACCTCAGTCGCTTAAATTGAAAGAACGGATAGTTTCTGAACTTATCTGTTGACAAACGCTGCATGTCTCCTAGCTACTAAAGTTCATTGGCTTCAGTAAAAACAAGCAATCGATACTCAGGCTATGATGTCATTATTATCACTGTCTGTGTGATAATAGTTCTACACCCACTTAGAACGGACAATGTTAAACTTTTTTGTTAACAAAGTTGGAAAATAATATATTTTGGCATCAAAACATTTGCTGTAAATATTGTAAAGCATCTCTTTATCCAGTGATGTGTTTCTTCTGGCTGTAATATTCTTTTTTTAATATTCAGCGATATGTTGATGGCGGAATCTCAGACAACTTGCCTCAGTATGAGCTGAAAAACACCATCACCGTGTCTCCGTTCTCTGGAGAGAGCGACATCTGCCCACGAGACACTTCAACCAACTTACACGAGCTACGCTTCACAAACACAAGCATTCAGTTCACCCTCACCAACCTCTACAGGGTCTCCAGAGCACTTTTCCCCCCAGACCCCGTGGTAGGTGGCAGGCGTACAACACGATTGATCCACACACCTAAAGATCTATACGTACACTGACTGCCTCGAGTGACTGGATGAACTGAGTAAACTTTAATGTGTTTGTGCTGAGTGCAGGTCATGAAGGCCATGTGTAAACAGGGATATAAAGATGCTCTGCACTTTTTAAAGAGAAATGGTAAGGATCAGCAGTTTTCCTCCACTTCAGCTACATTAACATTAGGTCACTACTAAAGTCAGCACTAGAATTTTATCCACTGGCCGCTTATCTAGTCAGAAAATATCCTTGTATATGCATGTTTCCTCCTGATATACTATCAGAGCTCCTTCCTGTGAACACACGTTACCAAATCAATAGATAGATTTCCCTTGTGATTATACTTATTATGTTAAAGCAACACTACCTGATTTTTTTAAGCTTTGGTGTCACTAGTCACGCTTTGAATTTAATGAAAATAGTTTGACTTTGAAAAAAATTCTTCTAACAGATGTTCTTAGTTATTAAGCCTGGACTTTGATCACTTTTATCGCTAATCACAAAAAGGCAAAGCATTTACTCTTGCTTTTTATATCCAGGATTGCTTAATTTCAGTGGACCTCACAGAGACAGACTGCTGATAGCTAAAGGTGAAGAAAATGAGGATGATGACAGAAGCGATGGAGAGGATGAAAAACCAGATGTGGAAGAGAGGGCTGAGATGGTTCAGTCCAGCTCCTCAATAGAAGAGCATTTCATGGAAAACCTGTCCCCTGCCCTCCACAAAGGTAACACTATAATATACACTAGAAAGACAAGGAGGAGTTGTGTTGTGTTTGTGTTGGGTTGCTTGTTTTATAAGCGCTTGAATGGACTATCCATGCCTTATCTGTCTGACCTGTTGCAAACATGTTCAGAGTTGTTTTTGTAGGTCACTAAATCAGTAGCTTTCAGTAGATCTAGAATTAGAATGGCTTTTTCTGAGGCAGCTCCAGGTCATCAGTTCACTACCAGTGTTCAGATCTTTACTAAAAACAGATTTGTTCTCACAGGATTTTACAGTTCAGATCCAGCATTAATGATTAACCCCCGTACATTATTACCTGATGTTGGGTGGCCTTTTTTAATGGCTTAGCTTATTAATTTATTTAAAAAACATTTTTTATATTTGTCTGATGTTGTACAGCAATATTTTATTGTGCTTAAATGTGCAATATAAACTTGATTTGACTTGTGGCTTCATATGAAAACAGTGCAATATTAATAAATCACAGCTTCTATGGTGGGGTTGATTTTTGACAGTTTTCCAGTGGACAGAATATGTCTATTCAAATATAGAAACCTTACTATATGTGTATTCCTAATACATTATTGTGGATAATGTTAAACATTTCTTATATTCACTTAAAAAAACATACCTATACTATTTTATTTTTCAGATGTGTGCTTGGTATTAATAAATATTTTTATCTAAAGTACAATATTTGTGTGTCCGGCTGTAGGTAACCCTTGTGCTTCTCTTTGCCTCCCCCTGCAGCTCTAGTTGAGGCGTGCAGGGAGCGGAGGAGCCTGACACAGTCGCTAAGCAACCTGCTGCCTGTCAGGATGGCCTCAGCCATGATGCTCCCTTACACTCTCCCCCTGGAGTCTGCTATGTCCTTGACTTTGAGGTGATGCAATAATTAATAACATCTGATCCTATAACTTTCATCTTTGACAAGCTCTCAAAATAGTACCACAGCTGTTAGGGTTATGTAATATAAGGTAAATTAAGACTCATCAGGCTTCTTTTAATAGATTTTTTGTCTTTTGTGTTTACCCTGTATCAACACTGTGTCAAGACATCATAAAACTTTCAGGTGAAGGGTCTTGTCTATTAATTAATGACTGGATCTTATGTGTGTAGACTATTGGAGTGGCTTCCATATGTGCAAGAAGATGTGGGGTGGATTCGAGAACAGGTACTAAAGATCCTACAATATGTTCTACGCCAGGCCTCCAGAAGTATTACCCAGCATGTATCTGCCCGGTGAGTGATTGTATAGTTACTGATCTGTAAAACATATATTTTGAGAACATCCATATATGCTAAATTCAGTGAACAAGGACGGAATGTCTCAGGGTCAAAAAGCATGGGACAGAATTTCTCCTATACAAACATGGGAGCTCCTCAAGCTCCTTTATATAAACAATGAGAAACTGTGATGGCTTCTAGTGATGGACACAGAAAACAAAGTGCACAGGGAAAGCCCCAGTGGTTGAAGCTACCCTTGTCACCCTAATAAAGCCTAGTTATATACGGAGCCCTTTAAGTGGGCCGTGGTTGAGGAAAAGGCAGAAGAGTTGGCAGCAAGCATGAGAGAGAACAACTTTAAAGTTTCCATAGGCTGCTTTGAGAGGTTTGGACTCTTTGGGAACCTGCAACAATCAATTTAATTCTGCGTTCAGGTGAAATCATCTGAACTGAGACGTCAAACTCTGAATTCCAATTAAAGAAGTGTCAGGAAAGTGTCACAGTTACAACACTATGTGTCAACATAACACCAAAACACTCAAACAGGTAACAAATTGGAAATTAACCCATAAAGACCCAGTGGTACTTTTGTGGCAGTTCCCAAATAGATTTTTCTCTCTATATAACCTTTCTGAAGTGATTTATCACCATTTGTTGTAATATTATCTCTTTACTTTCTGTTTTTTCAGTGTAAATCATGTATTTTCCTATGTTTAATTCACTGATCATGTAGATGTTCATAAAAGCTTAGAATAAATTCAAAGGTTAGTATATAAAATCAGAAAAAAAAATAGGAAAAAGTTCATTTTCAGCAAAAATATCATCGACTAAATATAAAAAAAGTGTCTCAATCCACTGTCCATGGGTTTTACTGGTGAATCAATGTTGTAGAAGATGATGGTGTTTCCGTGTTCATTACGGAGCCTCTGAACGTCCAAATGGGTCATATCTGATGACCATGAAAAGATGACAACTGCATTTTACACCAATTATTTACATGTATTGATAGGATTAGTGGATCAACAGGTATTAAGCATTTTAGATCAGTAGATGCTTTTGGCTGATGGTGTGTGTTTGGGTCTTTATGGGTTAAGTTATGTGCTTATAGTAATACGTTTGACCTAGTATACATTTTAATACACTCAGTAACAGTTCAGTTTTTGTATCTGATGTCTGATCCAAAATCCAAATAGTCAATCAGTGGAACTACATCTGTTTGTAATTACTGATGAAAACAGTCATTTTACATTTACATATTGTTTGTTGATACTCACAGTAACCATTGCTGTGTTTCAGCTTGGTTGATCACAAGAAGTGTATCAGTTACCACTGCTCGCTCCTTCACACCTCTGCATGCTGGTAATGCCTACTCTAGGTTTTCCTGTCAGTTGGAACTGTACCACCACCGGTCCCTCCCACACCAGATGAGCTCCTCCAGCCTGTTTCCCACATGGGTGAATGAGAGCAGCTCCTCAGTGGTTGATGTCTTCATGCGTCTCGAACAATACAAGAGGCAGCTGCTGTCTGGAGTGCTGTGTATCAATATGGTCCTGCAGGGCTCCTTTAAAACTGGACCAGTGTCAGCAGATAAGAGCCCTTCTTCCATTCTCTCCTCAGAAGGTCTCACAATGTACAGAGATCACACTGACATTCAACCTGCCTCTGCAGAAGTCACCAGCAGTTCCTAAGATTTCAGGATTCTGCTGCTGATACTGTAGCACTGAGCCTCAGAGGACTGTAATTTACTTTTTAAATAATTTACGACAACAACATTAAATAATTTCACTCTGTCTGAAATACACTTTTATTCTAATTATACTTTTTATGTGTGAGTGTACGGTAATAATTAAAATTTGTCACACCATCTTAGTATCTAGTTTGGGGTTTTTTGTGGCCAATTTCTGTAAACTTTACAGATTCAGCAGTAGACTTTTACAGATACAGCATTTATATGAGTCTACAGTGCACCATTTAAAACAAGCACATATACTTACAACAATCATGCACAAACTTGAATTACAAGATGTTACAGACAAAAATGTGCACTTGAAATGGCACGTTTAAAATAGGCAAGTGTTTATGTTTTTTTTGAGGAATGTAGTCAAACCAGTAGTTAAAAAGAGTTCCTGCTGCATACAGTTGGGGTTCAAAGTCACATTTTCCAAGTGCTACACAGCAGTAGGTAAATGCATCGCCGTGGTTTTTACAGGTAGTTAAGTGCCAATGCAGTATTATTGCAGTATAAGTAAAACATACACCATCTTTGTTTTTCTTTATGACAATATCCATGTCTTTAGAAATCTCACAAGTTTAATTGTTTTGATTGATTTTCTCAATTTTAGTCAAGACTGCTTTTAGCTTTTAACTATTTCTTATTCCTGTTTTAACTTCTTTATTTTTATCTTTTTATCTTTTCTGCACTCTCATTTTATTTAATGTTTAATTTTCTATGATTTTAATGTAATTTTATGCCTTTGTAAAGCACTTTGAATTGCCTCGTGTATGGATGGTGCTATATAAATAAATTTGCCTTGCCTTTTTAAAAACAGCTCTGCGCTTTTTGATCAGTCGTAGAAATAATTTTTATCTTGATATGTTTAAATTTTTATGTTCATGTAAATTTAAATCTACATTGTATCTACAATTAACAGCAGTTAAATCTGTTGATAAGAGATTTTATGTTTTCTTGGTTTTTTTTTACATTTTTAAGACTGTACTGCTAAATCATGATTTTGCACTTCCTTGTCTGATGGAACATTGAGTGATGTCCTGTTTCTAGACTTTTCTTCTCTTGTACTGTGTGTCACAGAAATTGCAGCTCCATGATTAAGCTACACTTTGTGCCTTAAATTTCTTGAAAGTTGTCAGATAAATTCAATTTTCAGAGAATGTTGTGGAGCATTAGCATAATCATTAAATAAAACATTAGCGACACTGAACTCATTGTTTGCTTGTTCCTGTTTTTTCAGTTGAATGATGACCCACAACTTATCTACTTATATTTAGAAAGGCAGACACATAATGAAAAGTGCAAACAATACAGGAAACAACACATATACAGAGCAGTAACCAAACACCATGCATCCTCCAGAGCCCCTAAGGGTTATTGTAAGGTTCCCAGTAATATGATGAACACTGTCAGTGTTGAGCAACGCAGGAATACTCTAGTTTCTGTGAGACATGTTTTTCTTATTTATTCATTTCACTTATAAAGTAGCCTACACTCATGTCTTCAGAGTATTTAATGTAGAGTTTAATGACAGCTATAGGGGTAAACAAACAGCTTATTATAAAAACAAATGTACAATTTGGAGAATTTTTTTTTCTTTATTTTCACAAGGTTTGAGTCAGACCTTTGGCCCATCTAAACATGCAAACAATTTGGACTTCAGCAACACTGCCAGGTGCAAACAGCTTTGTCGAACCGAAAACTAGATGACACAAAACACCATGAAAAAGACTGAGAAAAAAGCAGCCACCTAACCCCGCATGGGATTCCCCTACATGATCATTCGTCATATGCTTACAAACCAAAATACAGCTGATCACACACACACACATTCATATCATTTTCTTGTTGTTTATTTAGTTGTCTTTACTAAGTTCTTCTCTCTGGAAATGCTGCCATCAAAAAGTTTATCAAAGAGACTAAATATGACCCAAATAAACAGTAAATTTACATATGTTTTTGACTAAGACATTTCCCGGACTGTCGCAGAAGATGCCTTCACGAATATCGGACAAATAACACCCGTTACGACGATATATCAATAATGATGTTCAGTGAATCTGTTTCATGGTTATCGTCATACCCGTTTTAATCAAAGGCACTCCTTTTTGACACTTTTTACTCCATTTGTATTTTTAGGCTGAAAGTAGGGATGGGCAGTTTTATTCTGGTTATAATCCACGAAGTTGCCTTCAACAAAGACTTTTCATTTAATAAATTAAGACGCAAAACTGTGACTATATTTACATTTGTTTGTGTGTTGATTGTTGTTTCATTGTGTTGTTGAAATAAAATATATGAATAGAATACTTATGAAGAAAATCACTTTTAAAAGTTTTATTTGAAGTTTCAGTGACAGCCTATTTGTAAGTGTATGATTCTTTTGATATAATTCTGATTCGTGTCTTTGATTTATTCTTGTGGTTCTGTATTCGCGGAACTTCGACTCTGTCTCAGAAGTAGACATTCCCGATGGGTCCTGAAGGCAGCATATGACTACCAAATCTCTGTCAGGAGTTCAGTTGAGCGCGTCGTGTTTAGTGCGTCTGTCCACCAGAGGGCACAGCCCGGGGGAGGCTCAATCCAAACCATCCACTCCGCTTCTCCTCGTACCATGAGCTGAATCTGCCCGGGACAGACCAGGGAAGATGGCCGCCACTGACCATTCCCGGTCCGAAGCTGCCAAACAGCGACGGCAGGATCAGCTGCAGCGATGGCTGGGCTCGGAGACGGATCGGACGCGGTCGGAGGCCCGGGAAACATCGAGCGGTTCCGGTACGCGGCGGGCAAAAGTCCGGTTCGCCCAAGGAGCTGTGTTTATGGCCGCTTGCTCCGCCGGAGATCGGGAGGAGGTGGCAGTGCTGCTCCGACAGGGAGCTGACATTAACCACGCCAACATAGACGGACTGACAGCGCTTCATCAGGTACAAAGTTGAACTCTACTCTCCAAGTAACGGTAGAAACCACTGGCTTCATCTGCGTCTGCGGAAAACTGAGTTACCGCTAAGTCACTTAGCGGCGGCGCAAAGTTTATCCGTTGATGATCCTTATAGCAAAGAATCACTAAGTTTAACTTCACATTTCTGTTAAGTTTATGCAACAGCTCCTGCAGACTAAAACAACTCCATTACTTTATCATTTGTTTTGTAAAGTCCCAGAATCCTCCACGGCCTGTGCGGACAGACGCAGTTAGCCCTGGTTTATTAGGCTTTTGGTATTTTGGGTCATCTTCGCTGTGGAAGTTACGGGCTTCTTTTTCTAGCACAAAGGCGGATAGGGGATAAGAGTAGTAGTGAGAGGAGCCGGTGGGATGTTTTTAGACTTTTATAGACTGCAAACCTGTGACAGACAGTCCCTGTAGAGTCTGGAAAAGTGTAGGTCATTGAAATCAGGGACATTTTCATCATCTGATCAACAGGTTCCACACAAGCAACAGGCAAATGCAGTCTGTTCGAAACTCAGAGCTGCTATTGGCACTGAGGGGGATGTAAGGTTCAGTTTTTGTTGCAGTTTAAGCATTGCTTTATAAACTATATGATTGTCCCAGAGAGGCTGCGGTCCTTAATGCAGCTCAGCCTGAAGGTCCCTCCCTCCCCTTGACTTCAGTCATAACACGGAGGAGCAGTCTGGACAACATCACTGTCACACCAGACCCTAGTGATGCAGTATTTCCCCTGCTTTTATGATACCGCGTGTCATAAACATATTTCTGTGTCGTTGCATACAGTGAACACACAGTCAGAGGGGTAGAAGTTTGAAGTTATGATATCTTAAGTCCGCCTGTCAGCTTAGATCATGTGCTTTTAATTTTCTTGCCCTCTAGAGCTGAATGGTGGTGCAGCTGCACAGATATGCTTAAAGATGATTGGTGTTTCCCCCCCTTGTTTTGCCGCAGCCAATCCAGATGAGTAGTGAGGATGTTCTTGTCTTTATAGTCTGCTTTGTGCCTTCATTTGGTCAATCTACATTTCAGACCATCACCCACTGTGGTCCCTCTCCTGCCCTCCATCAATTTCTCCCCTGTTGCTCACGGGTTGCTTGGCAACCAGAATTAAATATAGGCCCACACTCTCCAAACTTTCCATCCTCTCCATCCAAAGCCTTTCTGTCTTCTTGACTATGACTTTAACTCTCCTTTGGCCCCCTCCTCCTCCTCCTCCTCCTCCTTCTCTTCTTCTCTCTTTCTCCTTCACTTTGCCAATTCCCCATGGTGGGGACTTTAGGGATTTCGGATGAAGAAATGGAAAACATTCCTCAAACAGCACAAGCTGCTGTTGTCAAAGGCAATCCACAATGAGTCACTTGATGACCAAGTGAAGGAGTCTGCTGGGTGGCTGTGTGTGCACCCTTATAACACACAGGGTGCCAGAAGTGCCCTCTATTCATTCATTCAGCTTGGAGCACCCACTTGTTCAGCAGGCTCCCCCCCCGCTTCTGCATTTTACTTGCGCAGTTCTGGCTCTGGATTGCACTACAAGCGGTTTCTCAGGTTCTTAAAATGACAGTGTCTTTGTTTTACCCACCAGACTACCTGGCTAATGATCTCATCTTATGGAGGAGGGTGGAGACTTATAGCAGCTTTGTGACCAGTTGATTTAGCCCAAAAGCAAAGCCTCTTAGGTGGCTTAAGACAGCCTGATGGACACGTTGTGTGTGGCAGCAGACACTGACATTGTGCAGGAAAACGGGAGGATGTTGTTTTTATAAGAAACAACGTCACATTTGGTTACTTACTTAGTTATTTTAGATGTTGGAAGTTGCTAAGGAGTAGGATGGGTATTTGAATAACTTTTTGGAGTTGAATAATCAATTTAAGTCTCTTATCATTGTTAAATTATACTCTCTCCCCAAGTAGTAGTAGTAACAATAATAATAATAATAATAATAATAATGATAATAATACATTATCAACCAGGGAGTGGGTGATGCACAAAAATGCCATTTATTTTATTAAAACGCTTTACTTATTCAGCACTCAGGCAGAAATGGTGTCAAAAATATTAATTCTGCATCTTTTTGAAGTGAAACGCAAATCTCCTCATCTCCTCCCACCCAAAAAAAATACAAATTTTGGTGATTATGCTTATTATTTTGGCTGACTAATCAATTATTAATGCACATCCTACTAAGGAGTAAGTGATCTGTTTCCTTCTCATCTTTGCCACAACATTTAACTGTAGTCTCTGCTATTATTTCATAACTGCCAATGTGCAAGAGTTAGGGACATGTAATTGCAGAAATGAAATATAGCCTTCATAATTATCATTTTGAGTGGAAATGAGAACCAGTGTTTTTCAAGTACCTTAGAATGAACCATTTAAGTCCACAGAATATGCAGGTTCTCATCCACAGAAACATGGATATGCTTCTTGTTCCCTTTTTACTGTTTCATGGCAGGCAACAATCTTGCGTTAAGTGTGTTATGGTATCCCCTTAACTAAAAAGCCAGTATTTTTTGTAGCCAGCGTAGAGGAGGGTGAGGCAGGGGATATTCAGGTTTTGATTTCATCAACTTAACTTTTAGATGTCACTACTAGTAACACACTGAACTGATGTCAGATGTTGTACAATGCTGTCTGTTTGAGAATACTTAAATCTAACAATTAATTGTCATTTTTCAACCAAAAGTGCCTAAACTTAAGTGTCAGACTTCTTAAATGAGAAAAACACAATTTTTTTTCATTGCTTTATGGTAAATGAAGTGACTATCTATATAATATGTACCTATTAACAGATTTTGAACATAACCAGCAATTCAAAGATGATAACCCTAGACTTTGGAGATATTATAACATGCATTTTCAATGACTGTAAGCACTAAACATATCACTTAAATCTTTGCATTAGCCCACTGAGCAGCAGTGCTGTTTCATGCAATTATCAGGACATGTCAACTTGTTTCAAGATCATCACTTCCTCAAAAATACTCAAAACAATTCCATTTCTACTTGAAACGGGCTCAGACTTCATCTTCTTTTTCAAAGAGTTTTATCTTTAGGAGGGAAGACTTGGGGTTCTATACACAAATCCTACCCTCTCAGCTTTTTCCCATAAATATTATCTTATTCGAAGTAAAATCCTGCCATAACGCCATGAGGTCCTCATGGGATTCATCTTGGGACTTGTGTTGGATCACGCTGAGAACTTAGCTATACCTCGCCTCAGGAAATGCAGCTAAATAGATGTGCTGTTTCAGTCATGCCACAAAATGACTGTTTTGGAAAGTACTTGAGGGCTTTTAGCAGCCCACTTAACAGAAAGTCATTACAACAAGTGGACACAGTAGTCATTGTTTTACCCCCAGTGCTTTACTTGAATTTAATAGATTTTGTAAGCGTCTGCAGTTTTGTCATTCAAACAAACGAAAGTGAAGTGGGTCAGAAACCTTCACTACTGTACAAAAACTAAATTCTGACAGACGTCTGCCGTCTGTTTTGTGTTTGTTAATGCGCATGCTGCGGATTTCGATAAACGACAAACAATAAACAGTTGTATAGCAGTCCATCATGTGGTTGTGTGTCCTCTGGCAGGCCTGTATTGATGAAAATGCTGAGATGGTGCAGTTTCTGGTGGAGAGTGGGAGTGACGTAAACCGAGGAGACAACGAGGGCTGGACTCCTCTGCACGCTGCGGCCTCCTGCGGCTTCATCCAGATTGCAAAGTGGGTGTTGACCATCGCCACAATACCACCATGACAATTTACATAGCCATTGAAGAGCCTCAGGCCCGTAGCGAAGAGTGAAGTTTATATATTGCACATACAACATATGTTAATCACTATATGTTAATCACTGTGTCTGTCATTTTCACTGTATTTTTCCGTTTTTAGGTACCTGATAGAACATGGCGCTCATGTAGGAGCAGTGAACAGTGAAGGAGAGCTTCCTCTGGATGTGGCCACTGAAGATGCCATGGAGAGACTGCTCAAAGGCGAAATTAAAAAACAAGGTCAGGACTTCCTGTTTGGGTACACTGACACCTTCACCACAGATACAAGTCCCATGTTGCACCTTGTGCAAAACTGTTGAGCAACCTGTTTGGTTTGTTAAGTGTAAACCCATGTACTTGATAGTGATAAAGCAGGAGCAAGCACTGTCACCTTTTAGCCAAGTGTGTGTGGTCAGGATTATTATCACAGGTTTTCTAAAAAAAATTTTATCAGTTCTCAAATGGTCGGTCTTTTTTTTTTTTCGACAAAAAATGCAGTCAAAGAGGCGCACAAACCCAGCAAGTGAACCCATCTCCTATAATGGCAAAACTGGTGTTGGCATTCCATTTTGGAGAAAGAAGTCACCAAATGTAATTACTTGTACAAATGTAAATACTTCTAGATGAAAGCTAATGGGTTCTAGATATAAATCCAGTATATCAAATATTAAGACCCATATATCTGTTGTTGGTGAATTACATTTGTCACATCCTCATACAGACACAGACACAATGAAAACAATATCCTTTTTACCTTTGACATGCAAGCTACGTATTTTCTGTTTCTAGCTTCTTAAATGTAAAAACTCAGTTGTTTTCAACATACGCATCTGACTTTTATTTTTTCTAGAATATGTTTTAGGTTGTTTCTTTTGATTTTTTTTTTTAAATGTTGGTGGGCATTTCTACTACATGTTATAACATTGTAATGAAAGTAATTGCCATTTACCAGACTAATGTTTCTCATCAGTGATTTGTAGATGAAATAATTCTGCTGATCTCTGCTATAATACCAACATCTTGATCGACATGACATTCTGTCTGAAATGATATAAGTAAATGTTGTCACGATCCTGGCAGTTTAACACCTTTATTGTATTAGTCAGTTTTCAGATGTTATATTAGAAGCAGATTGGCTTTTCTTATGAAACTTCTTATGAAATGTGTATACAAGAAATATCTGATTCCCTTTTAATGTTTGACAAAAGACAGGCACAGTGTCCATAATTAGCCGTTTTTTAGGTAAGAAGGTTTGATTTACATGTTGTGTAATTAGGATTAGTTTTTCTTAACAAATCTGACTTCTGTTAAAACACCTCTCAACCTCAGAAAAACGAAATTAAGCAGAGAAACAAGATGAGTCACTGTGTTATAGATATTTGTGTGTGTGTTCCGAGGCTCCAGACATATATGCTTTATTGCTGTAATGCACTTATTATTAACATCTTTCACTAAACTAAAACAACCGTGGCATATAAAATAATAGACTGTGAGCTGCAGCGTTACATAAGTATGCATTGTAGATGGGTTTTTTAAAATTTAGTTTAAATATTTATGGTTGTAAGTATGGTATTTTTGCGTTCAGGGATCGACGTAGACAAAGCCAGAAAGGAGGAGGAGAGGATCATGCTCCAGGATGCCACGGCGGTGTTGGCAGGAGGTGGCACTCTCACACCTCACCCGAACACCAAGGCGACTGCTCTGCATGTAGCTGCTGCCAAAGGCTACATCGAAGTCCTCAAGTGAGGATTAGTTCACACACATGAGACTGATGACAACTTGTTTGCGTCTGTATGGTTGTGATATCGCCTCAGCTTTGTCCCCTTGCGCTCATCTCTCTTTGCTCCTGTGTGTTTTCTCGCCTCTCTTCCCGGCCAGAGTGCTGTTGCAGGGCAGGGTCGACGTGGACAGCAGGGACAGTGACGGGTGGACGCCCCTGCACGCAGCAGCTCACTGGGGGCAGGAGGAGGTGTGCACCCTGCTCGCTGACAACATGTGCGATATGGGTGCCATCAACAACGTGGTGAGCGCTGAAAAAACACGTACACAAATAACCCTCCCTTTGACATAAACTGTGTGATTGAGGCCTTCATTTCGCGCCTTAACTGATTGGCTGCTGTGGATGTCCTTGTAGGGCCAAACACCTCTAGATGTTGCTGATGAGAACCTCGTGGACACTCTGGAGGAGCTGCAGAAGAAACAAAACGCTGTGAGTCTGCCTTCACACAGGCCGCGCAACTCTCTCACTCTGTTAGATAAACCTGATATGATTTATAGTGTTAGAGCAGCGAATGTTCTCTGTGTTTATGGGTGTTTATATTCCTCTTCAGTTACGCACAGAGAAGGAGAAACAGACTCCTGTTATAGAGAACAGCCCGCCAATCTCCATGGTACCACTCCGCTCACGCAGGTCAGTGCCAGTGTGTTGGTGTGTGGGCATGTGTTTGTCTGTTTGTGTGTGTGTGTGCGTGTGTGTGTTTGCAGGCACACGCTGAGCTGTTCCCCAGCTGAATCCCAGTAATCCTAGTAAATCCCAGTACCAGCATGCAGGTATGATGTTAACAGTCCCAGCTGTCCTTTGAACCATGTTACTACTGGACTAATGTCACAGTCGGTGATGATCTGCGTCCCAGTTTCACACTAAATACCAATACAGTCATTTTCAGTTTGGGAGATATTCTCATTTGAATATGTAAAAACACTGTGTACTTTAGAAGCAATGTGTGACTTTGCCCTACACTGCCATGCCAATTATGGAGAAAAAATGTGTCCTGCTTACCGTGCAAGAGTGTTGGTACCTTACCGAAGAAGAATGATGAAAAGGAAGAGGAGGAAAGTTAAAAGCAAAATAAAACTAAAAGTCAGTCATCAGTTTAAATCGTTCTGTCCTCTAAAGGCGGAAATATTTTCTATATGAGAATTTGACTTAACATTAAAATAACAACAAAAGACGCAGTAGTTCATGACATTGTGAGCTTAGGTTCTTGATAGTTGCTGCTTTCATAATTGCCAATGAAAACTTAGAAATCATGTTTACAGACGAAGTAAACATTCATTTCATTCTAAAGATCTACATGCAAATGATGTTAGAATTTGTAGTGATTGACCGGCAACCAAAGAAAATGGGTTGTTACATTTATTTTAATATTGTTTAAAGCATTTAATATAACTATACAAGGCAAAATGTGTAACAAAGATGTAGACATTTTGAGATATTTATGTATGTTATAGCTTTAATAGATGTTGTGATTTACCCATTTTCTTGAAATTAAGACTAGAAACAGCTGAGTAAATTCAGGAATTGCTGGAGAAATGTAATAAAAGCAATCCCCCTTTTTGATATATTATAGTGTTATTGCCCACAATGGTCAAACACAGAGTTAAAGTGATGGGTAGTTTACATTCTTGTGATACATTTAGTATTTTCTTATTACTCAACCCTCCTAGAGCTTAGTAAAGATTTTCAGAACTTTAAGATAAATGCGTCTTATCCACAGACAGCTGAAAAATATGTTATATTCATATTGTATTTTTTCTTTTCCTACAACTATTGTAACATTTCCTGTTAGTAAATTACAATTAAGAATATAATTTCATCTGGAGTAACTGCAAAAATGTCAAAATGAATGCTAGATGATGCAGCATGCATTAGTGTGTAGAATTCAGTGTGGATTTGGGACATGGCAGTTGTTTGCTCTTTTACATGGATGCTCTCTTGCTCTTGTATCTGTTGAGGTTTGAGCAGAGTCTGCATTATAAAACATTGAGAATAGTTGGGGAAAAAGCTGTTGGCTGAGCTTGATTTTATAGGGGTTGCAGTCAAATAGTCTTTTTGGGTAATTTTGTGAAATCAACGAAAGATGTGAAGGAGAATTCGCAAGGAAAAGACCACAGTGCAAAAACAATCTGACTGCACTTACACAAGCCTCTGTAATTATATATCATTATATGTATTGTCATGAAATAGCTCAAGGTTCAAACCAAAAAGGAAGGAAAAAGGCACATGATGGAATCAAGAATGAAAGAAAATTGGTAAAGCACTGAATTAAGTACCTATTTAATAAATTACTTTGAAGCAGGACAGATCATCTTGTTTATGAAGGGTGATCCAGTGTCTTGTGCTAAATGAGATATGAAGCAGTGAAGCACTTTGCTGTTGCATCCACAGAGTTTGACCAGTGATATAATGGCTGCCACTTAAATACTTCTGATCCATGTCACTCACTCTGGAACATCCTTAAGCAAAAAAAAGAGCATTCGACTGCAATCCTACGTGTAGTGTTAAAAGAAATGGTACACATGGCATCACAGGAAGTGACCCACCGTCCCACCCACTGTTTGGTTGATTGGCGCATGCTCGCTCTAATTGGCTGCACATGGAATGAGTGCCCTCACTGATAAGCTCCCTGCATGCCACCTGTTGTTCCACCCCACCTTGGCCCCGCCCCTGCAGGACTTCTATCTCTCGTATGAGCAGTAAGGAAAAGATCTGCCTCCATGAGCGGGAGAAGCACCCTCCTCCCGCCCTGCAGAGCAGCCCGGCTGAGGACGAGGAGGAGGAAGGCCAGACAGGACAGAGCCAGACTCAGAGCCAGGCCAAGGCCTCCAGCAGCTCCAGCTCGGAGGAAGAGAGCGAATCAGAGAGTGATGCAGAGTCAGGTGATAGAAGCTGCCGATGTGGTTTTTATGGAGATGGTGTTCTGTGTGTGAAAGAATAAGGGAAGAATAGGAAAGATCCCACATATTTTAGAGATAATTTTATGACTTTTGTGATTTATTAATTGCTGAACTTTGCACGGTTGCAGAGAAAGCTAAAAACCGAGAGATAATAAACAACTTGAACAACAAACGCAATACCACCGGCCTCCTTCCTACCTCCATGTCAACGAGTACTGCTACAAGCCAACAAAAAAAGGTAATATACAAGTTAAATAAGTCAAATAATATGGAAGGTTCTGGCTCTGGTTCTGCTGCATGAAAATGAAGACTGTGACATGTGCTGTCTGTGTGACAGGAACCAAGCAAGCCTGCATCCACCGAGGCCCCCGGCTCCTGGAGGACGTCTCTGAGGAAGGCCGGCAGCTCGGTGACTCTGGGCTCAGCTGGACTGTCCGACTCCGGCCAGGACCCCGGCAGACCTGCAGAGTCTGGGCTCGGCATGACCCGCTCTGCCTCCAGTCCTCGCCTCAGCTCCGAGGCCGACACAAAGGTACAGGTGCTCACACGGTTCAGGCATTTGTACAACCACAACTGTCGGTTTATAAATCCAACATGACGGGTCAAATAAAGGTTTCTTTTACAGCTTCCATTTGCTGAGTCATAGAAATGATGAACTGATCTCAGGCTCATTTGCAGGAGCCGAGGCTTGCTCGGGTACCGCCCATCCCAACACGCAGACTTTTCAGTATTCCAGACAGCAGCCCTGACAACTCCAACAGGTGGGTCCGTGCTCTCATATGCTCCTGCGCTTGTGAAACCGTAATCTGTTTTTCTGAGTCACTGCATATGTGCCCTTGTCACCCTGTCCGTCTCTCAGCTGGCTAAGCCGTAGCTCTTCTTACACCCGGCGCCTTCACAGTCAATCAGGGAATGATTTCACTAGTTCCCACCCCTCTTTGCCTCACAGGTCAGTCATGCTGCTCACAGCCCCGCTCGCATTTGTTTACCGTCCCGTTTGTGTGATTGTTTGTGCTGTGTCCCAGTTTGTTGCATTCCCCACAGCAGTGAATAGTAACTTGTGTTTGTAGCTCTGAAAAGTAGCGTTATGTTTGAAATGCTGAATGAGGTCTGTCTTGTTGGCAGTGCATCTTATGGAAAGAGACTGGATGACCCCACCGTAACCTCAGCCAGCACAGGAACGAGCTCTGCTGGCCTCAGCCGCCTTAATAGTGTTTTAGCCCAGAGGTATTTTTATTTTTATACTTCTTTTGCGTAAATCGTTTTTTTTTTTGTTTTTTTTTTTTTTGTTTTTTTTACTTCTTTCTGAGATCCAACAGCCGCATATTATCTTTTTTGACTTCAGACTTCCTCAGGAACAGACAGAAAAGAAGGATCAGCCTGCTGTCACCACCTCTAACTCTGGTAACACGACCACAGGCGAACCTGAGGCCAAGCAAAGACGCAAGTGAGTTAAGTCTGTGTATTATGAAAGTTGTGTGTGAGCGATTGAAGTAACAAACACTGATAAAAATGGAAACAATGAAAATGCATGTAAAATTTAAAAAAAAGATATATAATCTGTGTGATAAGTGGTCAGGTGATGTCATTAATCTTGATTAAAAGAGTCATGATATAATGAAAATAAAGCCTTGGAAATAAGAAGTCAGTTGGATATTGGGTTGATGAATGTTAGACAAAAAAATCTCCTCAAATAAAATGTCAGTCAAGTTTATTCAGTGAATTCACAACCAAGCTTTTCAGTCTGTGCACATTTCTTCCAAGTGCAGGTTTCCATTCATAAGCATTTTAATGATTTCCAGTTTTATATGTATTTAATTAATCACTGCTTGAGGCTGCTTTCCTTAGATGATGAATAACAGAATTGGGCTGGGTGCTGAATTTAAATAGGGAAACAATGAAACATCTGTTTTCATTATGTCACCACTGTTTTAGTGAAATTGATTTAATTTTTTTTTTTTTATATAAATCACTTCATTTATCATCATATTTTGGTACTTCCACATTATACTGTTGTTGTGAAGCTGGTGTTTTACAGTGATCGAGTTTATATTGTGTGATTGGACTCATATAGGTCCTATCTGACACCCGTGCGAGACGAAGAAGCCGAGGCGCAGAGGAAAGCTCGCTCCCGACATGCAAGACAGTCCCGCCGCTCCACCCAGGTACAGATGATGCTTTTCAGTTCGGTGAAGTTACCTTTCACTTTTATAGCTTGTTGACTGTATCATCCTCAGGAGTAAAATGTTGGTGTTGCGTCTCTTATCTAGGGAGTGACACTCACAGACCTACAGGAGGCAGAGAAGACCATGAAGACCATGAAGACTGAAAACAAAGGGAAAGAGAAGAAAGAGGAAGACGAGAAGGAAAAAGAGAAGGAAGCAAAAGCTAAGAAGGGAGAGGAAGGGGTGAGAGCAGTCATTCAGACTTGCATGCCCGCGTTGGCTGCTTCTCTGATATAATGTCATGTGACGTCACGCAGCGGGTGATTGTGTTTACAGGAAGTGAGCTGGAGGTCTCGTATTGCCAGTCTGCAGAAGTCTGACCTACTGGGCCTGACGCAGCCCGCTGGCACCCCACGGCCTCAGACATTAGACAAGAGAGGTACACAACCGCACAACTTCACCTTCTTCCACACCTTTTCTTAAAAGGATGGTATAAAGTAACCGCTCCATGGTTTTATTCCAGATGTTGAGGCTGGTACAGGGGAGAGTGAGACGGAACGGTGGGCCAGGGAGCGCAGGGAAAGGAGACAGGCTCGGGCCAGAAGGAAGGCACAGAGGACTGGAGAGGTAAACACAAACTACCATCGAGAAGTCTGGGTGAACATAAACACTCGTCTCTCTGGTGATACACTTACATGTATACACCATTTACATTCTGGATTCACTCGTACTGTGTTTGGAAGTCAACAGGGTAGCGTTGTCTCAAACTGAACATGGCCATCTTGTATCTATTGGAAATGACCATCACAGCATTTATCTTATTTTTAACGGTAATTTTTAACCAAACATTTACTGACAAGAGCTGAATATGATTGTTCACCAAAATACTTGCCTTTTTAAAGATAAGCTAAGCTCATGGGTGGCGCAGTGGCGTAGTGGTTAGCACCTCCACCTCACAGTTTGATCGTTCTGGGTTCCATTCGTTCTATGTTGGGTTTTTGTGTTCTCTCCTCGCTGCGGAATTCCCTACTTGTTTTTAATGGCAGTTTTCCAGCCATTACAAACCGGTACATATAGGTCAATTCTCCTGTCAGTGCCCTTGGCCACTGTGCTGATGAAGATCTGGACTTGGTGCTAATCTGTGTTATGTGCTAATGCCTTTACCTTTTTTCCACCTTTTTAAAGCTACACTAGCTGTAGCCTATGCA
>JAPQRQ010000023.1:14492326-14523466 GCA_037367365.1 Apogon talboti
ACTCTTCTAAATTATAAGTCTTGGCTGTCTTGTTTTTACCCTCTTCAACAGTAGTAGAAAGAAACACATCAGCATTGCAAAGGTTTCAACTCATCTCATTGTGAATGTTTGGTCTGAGCAAAGTTTAAGTTGTAAAAATGGTCTAAATATCCAATATTCAAGCCTTCTTTCCAGATAGTGTTGATGATAAAGTGTTAATTTGATGGATTTGTTTGCATCCAACAGAGACAGGAGCGCTTCAGTGACTGCTCAGCCCTGCTTGAGCTGGAAAGAAAGGTAATGCATAAGTGCCGACGGTGGCTCTGTTGTTGTTGTTGTAGCTTCATCTGCTTCACTACTGCCACCCCTGCTGTGTGTTGATGCTCTCCTCTCTCTTCTATACACTTACTCACCGGTTTTCCACTCCACTTTTTGTGGCCCTCCTTCCGCCCCACACCTCTTCCTCTCTGGCCCCCCCACCCCTTCACGTTTTCCCTGGCATCAGGACCGGAGGATGCTGGAGCGGCGAATGGCAGAGCTGGAGGAGGAGCTGAAGGTGAGGAGACATTTCAGAGTCACACTTGCATGCTTTGGCTTGATTAGCTTTGCTCTAGCTTGTGCATTTGTGCAGGTGTGAGAATATTACTCCTGACATTTTACGTTTCACAGATTCATTAGGATCCTTATTTTCTGAAATAGATGTTTCTGTTTACACCTCTGAAATCCATATTTCATCCATAGGTAACTGTGTGTTCTCTTTTGTCTTGGTAGACATTTCCAGTAATACAGTATAAAGAGATAAACATTGAAAGGCATTTACTATTGATGTGTTTATGACATTATTCATTTTTTATTACTTTATTAATATCTTTTTAAGTACCCTATTTTAAACACGACTAAACATTCCTTCCCGGATATACTGATGTGACATGTTTGTGTTAGTCTATTTCTACTTAAAATATACTGCATGTTTTTAAGGTAAATGAGAAAAAGACATGTTTTTAAGGAGCTGGATTTTCAGTTCAGCTTATTTCCTTTTCGGATACTGTCTAATAACAAAATATGTGTTCACACTTAACTCGCTATTTGTCTCAGGTTTGGTAAAATAACAAGTGTCTGAAGGTGCATGTGCCCATGTGGGACAAGTAATGTTCTGCTCTTATCAGCTTTTTAATTTATTCTATTATCTTTTCAGTATTTTTACTTATTTTTAGTTCACCTACGTACTTAATGTGAATTATACAAGTCGTTGCTATAACACTGTATATTTTCCCCAAATAACACACCATCTGTATTTTTTAAGTGTTTTATGATAATGAAAACATAATTAACATTTTAGACTTCAAAGATACACATGATGAATTCTGTAAAAAAAAAAAAAAAAAAAAAAGCATACCTTACATACCTTTAAGTTCAACAGTTCAAAAGAATTCTTATGGATAAATTGATTTTCTAATCCAGTTAGTCTTTTTACTCCTGCTTGCCAACATTCACATGGTTGTTTTGTTTTAATGGGTCTTTTTTTAGATCCTTTGGCAAAGTAGAGAAAAATATAGGGGTAATAAATTACAACAGTTATTGTTGTGTTACACATGAGTGTTATACTGTATGCTGGATCCCTGGTATACTATGAAATGAGCACAAAGAAAACCTACAGCCTTAGGGGGAAATCTGTGCTTTACAGCTGCAAGTAAAAATGTCTCCTGTGAGAAAGCGGTATAATATATCATCTTAATATCCAGTGTCTCATTATTTGGTAAAACGGTAATATTTATGTGTTTTGCCTCTCAAGGCCTGAGCTTTTACTTTACATACGTTTTTAATTTCTCCTTACTATTTGTGATTAGTCAGACCTGAAAAGTAAAAAAAAAAATAACCACGGTATAGAAGTGTATAGGGCATAAAACAATTCAGTTCCGTGCCTGAACACTGCTGTGCAACAAACTAAATGGCAAACAAAGCTAAAAGCCTTTATGTGTGACAGTTTGTAACTCGGTACATCTTCCTCACTCCATTATCCACACTAGGAATGTTCTTTTTGTTTGTATATCAGTCTGTTATACCTATTGGCCTGCGTGAGATGATGCATAAACAGTTGTGTTTAGTTTGCAAGCACAGGATACATTACATGTAACGCACTACTCATAAGATTCTGCAGCACAGCCTTGTTCTCTGCAACATTATGAGATTATCAGTGATTTCTACACATTCACAATGATTTAAGTTGCAATATTCTCACAGTACTTTCGAATTAGCAGTGTCCGAGTTTGTAAGTATTGCTTAACGTTGTCAGATCTATGTGGTATATGAGACTAAGATCTACTACCTCCTCCTAGATTCAGCCACACAGGGATTTGATTAAGTTTGGCAACACTGTGTTTTTTGTTTTTTTGTTTTGTTTTTTTTTGTATATATTGCTTTTGCTGCAATTAGTGCCAACAACTGAGGACAACAGGTTTAAGCGGAAAAGAATGAGGTATAATGTGTATGAAACCTAAGATGTAATGTCCTCATATACACACACATGCTCACTAGAGGTTAACGGGCACTTATTTTTTACCACCAGGTTCTGGTTGACCTGAGAGCAGACAACCAGCGTCTTAAGGATGAAAATGGAGCACTGATCCGTGTCATCAGCAAACTCTCCAAATAGACGAAGAGAGAGAGAGAGAGAGACATGAAGAGCAGGGATCCCCCCGCCCCCCCCATCACTCCTTCCTTCCACACATTCCTCCCAGTGCCAAAGAGCGAGAGAGGGGGAGAGAAGCAACAGAATGTCCTACGTACACGAGCACCATGGCTTGACTTGGATTGTGATGCCTCACCATAGACCCGAACAGCTGGAGGGGTTTTTGTGTGCCTTAACACCGCTTGTCACAGGACGACCCGTGGCATCAAGGTCTGTGGCTATGGTCTGAGGCTCCCACAGCAGCAACATGAGACATGACAACAGCCAAACTCCCACGGCTGGTCAACACAGAGAACACGACATCCACATCTGTGCGTCTGGGGAACACTAACATGCACACACATTCCTATGCGTGCATCACATACTTCCTCGATGCACATTCCATGAGCACACGAGGCCACTCGGCCTTTATAGCTCCCACTTAGTATTTAATTTTTTGAACACCTCACACACTCACGAGTTTACCACTCATAATGTTAGTCCCATTCTAATGTGTTGTCGAGCAGTAAAGGTTTTGGCGCAGTTCTCTTCAAAAAGCTAATTACCAGGTCTGTCTTTACATTTCCTGACGATTGGGGAAAGTCCATGAAGCGCTGTCGGGTAGTTTTGATTCCACATGCAAGTGTTTGAACCCACCTACCTCTCCACCTATGCACTTCCCCATATACATTTTTATTTTTGTGACCACAGACACACTCCATGCTCTTAAAAATGACCGCAGAACCAGGTCAGTCGACCACAGCACTTTACTCTCTGCAAAGCAATATGAGATCTGCGAGGCTTTGCCCGTCCTCCAGACAGACAAACTGAGTTCAGAGCAGCACCTTCTCACCACTGCTTGTCTTTGAGAAGCAGAGGAAGAAGTTACCCACAGCTGAAGGTCAAAGGTCATTGCACAATTATAGAATTTGCTGTTCTGTCAAAGCCTATTATGCTATGAATGGTTTTAATTATTACCATTGATAAAGATATTATTTTCATAGTTTTTCATTGTCAATTCCTCTCTTTCAAGGGAGAATGGTCATGTATATTATATGTGTATAAATATTAGTCTTGAATAATACCCTTTTGAAATAAAACTCCATGTAGCCTTTCTTCACATGTTGGTTTTCTAATATATTAAATGGATGTCTGCACCATAATAAAAAGAAAGTGTGTTTGTAGCAACTGCCTGGTTATTATAAACACCATCGTCAAGAACTTCATCACACCATCGCAAACTATTTTGGATAAATGCTTCTCTAATGAAGGTGCTCAGTTCTTACTTATCTGCCTGAATCTCTGTGATTTGTGGTCACCTTTTATTGCTGCTTCCCCACCTCAACTAGTATCATTGTCGTGTACTTATTCTGTTTTGTGAGAGCCAGATGTCCTATATCATTGCAGAGAGACTAAACAGCTGCAACACTACAACGCTTACAAGTGGAGGAAACAGGACTGCACAGATGTATTTACCATTTGTTTGGACTGTTAGCTTAATCCACTGCTGTTCCCTAATGGACGATGCATCATGAGGAGCTTGACTGACATGATTGAAGTTTGTTTCATTACATTTGATTTGACAAATGCCTGGTAGATGTGTAGGTGAAGTCAGAGGACTGTTGGTGTCTTTTGAGCTTCCATCCATTTTCACTTGAGTGTATTTAAGACGAGGCATCCATCTGTTTGTCTCATCTGAGTGCAATGAGATGGACCACTGTCCTGTAGGGTAGAAGAAGAAGAAGTACTGACAACAAGCTGAGCTCCTAATAAGGAAGGGCAGGCTGGCCGAGGCGCTCTCTCTGTAAATATCCCTCAGGTCTGAGAAAGACAGAGGAAGGGAGCTGGGGAGGAAGAGGGAAGCGGATGGATTGCAACCTTATATGGACAAAGCTCTGCTTTTCCCAGGGTTTGTGGCTCTGACCCCCGGCATGATGCCAGACGCAACACAAACAGCTCCTCGGCGCCACCACGAGGTACAGCTGGTGTCATACACTACTACAGTTTTTACATTTTTGGCAGTTACATTTCCTGACCAACCTCCCGTACATTAAAAAAACTGTTTGCTTTTAAAAATAAATGGTACTGACATAAATAAGTAGGAATTCTTTGAAGCACAATATTTCATTCCTTTAATCAAACTTAAGATTATTAACTGAATGGTTTGTTCTCATCAGCACAGTATCTTATTGTTTGCTTTATTGCAAATGGGCCTTTATTTAAAAATTGATTAAAGGTTTAAAAAATGAATGCATATTAGTAGCACTTTGCTATGAAGTCCTTATTAATGCCTTGTGAATATTCTTATGTAATTACTTGTGCAGTACCTGTAGTGAGCAAAGCATATTAAGATCATGTACAATAAGTTCATTATTTAACCAAAATAGGCAGGATTTAGGAGCTTATTGAGGATAAACCTTTATTTTTTTCTCATAATTTGTATTTGATTTATAAGTACAAACACATCTCATCCTGAAAATTCACCATATTTGATGATGAATCAACATGGAAAATAAGAACAAAAAAATACATCTTCAGTAACAGCTACTTCCAAATCCTACAGAGAACCTGAAACCACAAGAAAAATGTTAATAAAAAAGAAGAAACTTTTAAATGACATTAATGCACTGAATGTCCAGAGTTTTAGCAGCCTGTGTTGACCAGCTTTTCTCTTCACACAGTTATTCACACTTTATACTTGTCTATTCTTATTTTATGAGCTGGAATTGCTATTAATCCCCAATATAAATTTTACAGAACCACAGAAACTGTTGATGATCTAGTAGTTGTAGAACATGGTCAAGCAGAATAAGTCATTAATAAACACTAACGTATACTAAAAAGCAAGTAGTTATTGATGATTATGCGTACCTTAATATATAGTGTTGCCAACTTCCTAAATAAATGCCTTGAGACCTGTACCCAACTGTGTTTAGTTGCTCCCTACCTTTGCTCGGCCACATCAAAAGATTATATCAAAATATAAACCAAAAATATAAATATAAAAATTTATTATGAACTTAATACAAACAGGACTGGTTTTGCCTTCAGGGAAATATCTGACAATGTAAGATCACTCACTTTCCTAAGGGGTTGAAATGCTTAATTAGAGAAAAAAAATGTAATAGAAAATGTAAACATTAAATAATAAAATGATCATAAAACTTTTGACAAAATGTGAATAAAACTAAAAGACAAAAAATATTTAGGGTAAATGAAGAGGTTAAATAAAACAAATGAAGCCTGTTTTCGAGACAGATTATTTCTTCAGGCTGGTTTTGAAGGGTGATTCCACAGGTTCACAGTCCAAATATTTTGCAGATTTGTTGGGAAAGAAATAAAGCAGGAGAGACAAACAACGTCAAATCAAAGAGGTAAGAATAAAGGTGAAAGAATATTTTTAGATCGGCTTATACAGAGAGGAGAGATGGCATGATTTAGTTTGGAGAGAGTGATGTGATAGTTCTTGGAAAAGAAAATTGAAAATATAAACACTCCTCCTGTGACCTGAAGAGCATTTAACTGTCTCAGCCAAATGGTTCTGGTGTTTTTATTGGACTTACTGTATGCATGCATCAGATGGTACCATTTAAATCTGTTTTAAGTCTTATATGACAAAAACATCAACAGTCTATAATAGGAAGAAATATTTGTTAAAGCTGGAAGTCGAAGTCATACACAGGATCATAGGTGAGTCTCTGTAAAATATGCCGCTCTCATATATCTACACCAAACTAGGTCTGTGCCTGTACTTTGGATTGTCTCAAAGTAAAGCATCCTTCCTTCATACTCTGTTCCTTCATAGTCCAGAAATGAGTCCTTTCTACTGATCAATACATCCATAAATGAAAAGGCCTGTTCTCCAGGTCAGTTCTTTTTTTGTGTGTTTATTTCCATGTATTTCTGAGGTACACTGAAGAATATTTAGAAGCTTTACAGGTTTCAAAGAAATACAATGACAAATAAATCATATTTAAGCAAAGAATCCATTCATGTAATATTTAGTAAGAAACTTATACATTTACAAGGGTAAAAAAAGGTGAGGTAATGGTTATCTATTCTGCTGCAATATGGTATTGGTGCGTATTGTTGTGCACTAAACACATCTTCCACCACAGTGAAAACAGGAAAAAGCTGGAAGCTGAAAACAAGTTTTAAATCAAAGGACTTCTTACGGTAAAAAGAAAACAGGATTTACAAAAACTGAGAAGGAAAAAATATATCACATTGAAATCTCAAGTCCAAATATCAACTACAAATACATGAAGTACAACATGAGTAGACACAAAAGAAGACATGGAGCCTGATGTGGTGCATGTATTAACAGTAAAGCAGCACTTCATTGTAAAAACGGCCCTGCAAGAATGTTAAAATCATGACATAAAAAAAGACAGTTTGCTTGGTTATAGATATGCAAATACATAGACTGTATTTTTAGATAAGAAATACTGTAATGTAATGTCTTACATTACATTTCTGTAACAACACTAAAATCAACGGACTAAATATTTAACAAAACACACTCACGTTGACACAGATCTGAAAACAGTCAAACAACAGTATAAGTTAAAACACAAAAATGAGACACAAACATATATGTGTTTATCTGCACATTTATACAGTTGTTTTCTCAAACGACAATAAATAATATATAAATAAAGGAAATATATCTCCCAAAAACGCTAAAACCCTTTTTTTCAAAATACACATACATTTTATACACTTTGCCAAAGAGTATAAAATACGTTAAATATTGTAAAGACAACTGTTGGAGATTACCTAATACCGTTTATTAAATACATATTACTCTTTATTCTTCTTTTACGGTTTTATTGACGGTTGCAGCTCCGTTTAGTGGTATGCTTCATAGACTCGCGCTAAGGATTATGGGAAGTCAAACAGCACCGGCCGGGGATCCACACAGAAAGCTCTCCAAAAGAAGGACCCAGATCCGGTAGGACCAGGATCGTGGAATTTGGAGCGGTCTGATGGTTCACCTTCATGTAAATACACTTTTAAAAACCCCTCCTGAGGTCGAAGAACCACCTCGTGACTCTCACGCAAATCCACGCCATGTTTTCACGCAGACCAAAACGGGGCCCCATGACCAACGCCTCCTCCTCCACTTCCACTGTTACACTAGTGGACACTACCAACTTGGACCCACTTCATCAACTACTTCTGACTTATTTACCTCCACTTGATGAGAATTAAAAAGATTTAAAGACTCCAGAACATATAAGATGTTTTGGTAGCTAACCCATAAAGAGTAAGCTATTTGGAAACTTTTGTAGGTTTTTCTTTCACTTTTTTTTCCCCAGCTCTTTGTTGCAGATGTTTCCTCCTCCTAACGTGAGACTGAAACATTCATAACTGTAGGAAAAAGTGTCGATGCAGACCACTGACAGCGGTAGATATTCAGTGATATATTCAGTAACTTTTGGTTCCAGTGAGTTTTTTTCTCCTGCTTTCTTTGGCTGATAATGAAACATTTCAAAAATTAATCATGAGAAAATAATTTGAAGTTTTGAGAAGTGGATAATGTATGTGGTATTTTTACATTTTCAGCTCCTGTTTATACATGTTGATGATTACATCTGTCGTGTGACGCTTAGGTGTCAAAGTACATGATCCACAAATAGACTTTACCAGGAACTTGTTAAAAGAGTCACTATGCTTCCACATTATGTGTCAGGAGTAAACACAACAACTGTTCATGACACGGGAGGACAATTGTGCCAATATGTTTTGTGATTGTTGAGTAAAATATTTGTCTTTTTAGCTATAGAATTCCTGGGACTTTGATCGGACCTTTTCATGCAGATCACCACGTCATCATGGCCTGTGAGTCTGATCCCTACATCTTCTCTACCGACACTTTACCCGCCGACCTCCGCTTCCTCCCTCCACTGGCCAATGGGCTCCTGGGGTGGAAGGTGTACGATAACATCATGCATATGGGGGGTGTTTACAACGGAGATGATGGACGGACTCATCGGGCAGATGTTCCCTGTCCTCTAGCTGTGAAGATGGAGACAGAGGAACTTGCCAAACATGCCTACTGTCTGGACACACACACAGGTAGTAGACTCTGCAGTGTTTATCGTTGCCATTTGATTGTCTCATTTAATCTTGTGATTTACTTGTGATTTGCTTCACCTTGTCATCCAGGCATTTTTACCCACACTCTGAGCACAGCCAATGTAACTGCATCACAGGCTTTGTACTCACACCGATACTACTCGAACCTGATGGTGATGGAGGTTCTGTTAGTACGCCAGGGAACATCACAGGAGCCAGTCACAGTTCAGCTGGTCAGTTCATTCACACCTCAGAGCAAAGACATTGCTTTTGAGTCTGGTCCTGATTACAAAGGAGGGAGGTGAGTTTAATATGTGCATATTTGATCATGTAGAACAGTGGTTCTCAAAGTTTTGGGGGACAGAGATTCTTTATAGAGGAAAAAGTTTTCCAAGGATTATCAAGTAAATGATTATAACCATTAGCAGAAATACTGTAGTTTGTTGTGGTTGTGACAGACTGATGTCAAGTATCAGTCAGTCTCTTTTGGCCCAAATCTAATATGGGTGGGAGAAATAAACACAGTATGCTTGATTTATTGGTGCAGATGGTCTTACTCCAATTATTTTGTGGACGTTCCCTGGACTTCACATTTGAGAACCATTGGTGTATATAACATGCAGTGTAGATGATGGCTGAGTTGGATTTCTTTTTCCCATCAGGCACATCTATGGACAGACGGCCACCCCTGAGTTCCCAGGGGTCTCTTGTGCTACAGTTCACCTGATCTGGACCACCATGCCCCCCACTCTAACGCTGCTCCCAGAACAGAGCCAGGCTCGCTGGGGCTTCATCCTGGTTGTGGCCAACAGTTTAGAGAGTGCTGAGTCCAATTTTGATAAGGGTCTAAGTCTAATGGCGTCTGGAAACCTGCGTCCCTCTCATGAACAGGCCTGGAAAGAACTGTGGCTGCTGAGCAAGGTGGAGGTCAAAGGGTCAGAGACCCTCTGCAGGGCTGTGATTGGCTGCATGTTCTATCTGCTCAGTGCCTTCCTGTCCATGCATGACACCACCAGCTCTTTTGGTGGAGTCAGTCCAGGTGGGCTGTCCAACGGAGGGGATGGTCAGGACTATTGGGGACACGTATTCTGGGATCAGGTGAGGCCGGTGGCTGCATTATTTTTTCAATATTTATGGTATGAATAAAGTGTCAGTCACTGACTCTGTTTTTGGGACAGGACACTTGGATATTTCCCAGTATAGCTCTGTTCTACCCTAAACTAGCTCGAGCTGTGCTTGAGTACAGAGTGAGGACTGTAGATGGCGCAAAAGACAACGCTCAAAGACAAGGATACAGGGTATGATCAGTTCACTCACTTTATGTTGTGTGTGCAGGTATGTACCGACTGAACGCACTTCCAGTATACTTTCCTCCATTTCCATATCTCTAAGCATATACAGTATATTTATTTATTTATTTATATACTATAGATTAAATTACCCCAAAGTATAATTTTGTTGAAACTCAACCTTAGATATCTACAACTGTGAAACATACACATTAATGCAGTGGTATGAATCAAAAAGCATATGGCTTTCTTTATTTTTGACTTTTACATACATTTACTTAAGAAATAATTTAAATGCCAGACCTGTTGACAATGTATCATTACTACTTTGTCTTACATAAAGGTTCTAAACACATCCTCCACCACAGTGAAAACTGAAAATAGCTGGAAGCTGCAAACAAGTTTTAAATCAAAGGACTCACTCCAGTAAAAAGAAAACAGGATTTACAAAAACTGACACAAATTGTTAAATTGTTAAGGAGTGAGAAGGAAAAAATGTATCACATTAAAATCTCAAATCCATATATCAACTACAAATACCTGAAGTACAACAGTAGACATAAAAGAAGAAAAGTAGCCTGATGTGGTGCACGTATCAACAGTAAATTAATGCTTCATTGTAAAAACAGCCCTGCAAGAATGTTAAAGTCATGATTAAAAAAAAAAAAGATAATTTGCTTAGTTATAGATATGCAAATACATAGAATTTATTTTCAGATATGAAATATATACTGTAACATATACTGTAATGTCATGTCAGATTTTACATTTCTGTATGTGTTTGATTAAATGTGGAACTGTGTTTTGTTGTTAATAGTAACTGAACATTTAACTAAAACTAACTGCAGGTGACAGATCAACGTCAGTGTAGGACATCTCTACATTTTTGGACTGATGCCTTTAAAAGTGGCATGTCCTGGTTCTTTACTACAGTAACTGTATCATATTCCTTCAGGGACTAAAGTTTCCATGGGAGAGTGCTGTATCAGGCAGGGAGGTGTGTCCAGGGGACATTTACGGACAACAAGAGATTCACATCAATGGAGACGTCATCCATGCCTTCAAACATTATCTCTACCTCACTGAGGTACAGTATATGCTTTTATTCACACTCAGAAGGATCAGATTTGTCACACTGTTTGATGTTGGTAACTGAGCTCTTTGTTGCAGGACCTGTCCATCTTCACAGAGGGACAGGGCAGCCAGGTCATATGGGGCGTGGCTGACTACTGGGTCTCCAGAGTGACCTGGAGCCCCGAGGACCACAAGTATCACCTCTTAGGTAAAGACGCATATTTAACAGAGACATGTATGTAATATTACACAGATATTAGATATGATTTTTTGTTCTTTTTTTGTTGTATTGATAATTTCTTTCCTGCTAATTTTTATTATACTTGAATGAAATAACTGTAACACCCTATAATTTCCCCCTGGGTTTAATCAAGTATTCTGAATCTGATTATTAGATATTGAATAAATGGATGATCACTTATCTACCGCTTCAAGAACTGATTATCTCACAAAACTGTCTCTGCATAAGTATACATTTGAACTTCCCTTAAAGGTATTAAACATTCTAAAATATTTAGTTGTTTTATTTTATTTTTCTTATGATACTTTATCTTTCTTATCTTGTCTTTGCTATCTAATATTTCAGTGTCTAAAGTGAACTCAATATTTCTATTCATGTTGTTTTCTCATAATTTAGGAGTAATGCCACCTGATGAGTACTACTACAATGTCAACGACTCAGTGTACACAAACACAGTGGCCAAATTCAGGTACAAAGATATAAAACTATGCAACGATTATGCAATGTATGAATACCAATAATATTGAATTAATCTGTCATCTGTCAGTCTTCAATTTGCTGTGGAATTGGCGGCTCTTATCCAACATCCTGCACCACCAGAATGGCAACAAGTGGCCGAAAACATCAAAATACTTTTTGATGAAGAATCAAAGTACCATCCTGAATATGAAGGCTACGTTAAAGGTTCTTTTTGCACATTCCTAAGAAAGATCAAAGAGAACAAAGACAACCAAGTGTCCATCACAGGATGTCACTGTGTTTTGTGCTGTTGTTACAGGTCATCCAGTGAAGCAGGCAGACATAGTGATGTTGGGTTATCCTCTTGAACTGCCAATGTCTCCTGAAATAAGGAGAAATGATCTTGAGATATATGAGCCAGTAACAGACCCTAACGGTCCAGCCATGACCTGGGTAAGGGACGACGTGGGATGACACAGGTTTAAGCAAATGTGTGTCATCTGTTTCAATGAAATGGGATAAGTGGTAACCAAAGAACAGGTTTGATTATTCTAATAAAGAGCTTTTACCTACTTGTTAGACATACCTTCTCTGAATGTAAAGGCATGTTACTTTTTGCACCAGTGTATGTTTTCATGGAAGCTTTTTCATTTTCTGCTTTAAGAGTATGTTTGCGATCGGCTGGCTGGAGCTGGGGGAGGCTCAGAAAGCTCAAAGTTTACTAGACAAGTGCTTCGGCAACATCCAGGGTCCTTTTCAGGTTAACCTCTGACTCACACACTTGCATAGCCCTAATACATGACTCTTCACTGAATATTTAGAGTATTTGTGATGAATTCTGATAGGTGTGGAGTGAATCATCAGATGGCTCTGGTGCAGTGAACTTTCTCACCGGTATGGGTGGATTCATGCAGGCTGTGCTTTTTGGTTATACTGGATTCAGGTTTGTTATCAATCCCTGACCATGCATAGTAAAAATAAGTCAAATGTACATTATGTTAAAGTTGAATTTCAAATGCTTTATTTACAGAGTTCAGAGGGAATGTCTCGCCTTTTCCCCACTCCTCCCTGATGATGTCTCTGAGCTTTGTATTCGTGGTGTGAACTACCTCGGAAGTCAGATGGACTGGCTGTTGAGGAAAGAAGAAGTTTGTATCATTCTGAGGGGAGGTACTGAGAGCAAAAGTCGCTATAATCTACAAGTCATCCTGAAGGCATCGGGAACTAAAATACCTCTAATACCAGGTAACACTTAAGCAAAGACATGCCTTTTTTAAGTTTATTTCACCAAGATACCTGTAGGTTTAATGAGTAACAAAATTACTTTAATTAACTATCTAACAAATGTTCAGCCAATGATCTGCAGTTTTAAATTTCAGAAAATATAACTATTTTACAGCACATGCAGTGACTGCAAGTTCAGTTTTTTACAAAGCTGAAAAACTGGTTCTCCCTTTAGCACTTAAAAAGATGAGCACACAATATAAATATGCATGCATCTGTAGAAGCAACACAAAGTCCAGGTGAATTATGTCCATAGTCATACATATTTGTTAATAAATGCCTAGATTGCTTTACAAACATCCTTGAATCTTAAGAATTAGAGATTGCAATATAATCTGTTACATGAATCACTGACAACTGCTAACTGCTGGTAGATAATTACTTAACAATCTTACGTGTTTTGAACTCCTGAGAATTTCAGTGTCAGTGTTAGATTTTGTTTTGTATTGGCAGCAGCGTTTTAATAAATGTGTCACCTCAGTTTCTTAATAAATATGGTGTATTAACACATTATTAAATTGCTTGTATGCCTCTCCATTTTTAGGGCAGCCTGTGACATTTCCTCGAGAGGCTGGGTATATTTGTAAACTGACTCCAGAGTTCTCCTGCTGGCCTTTCTAAAACAAGAACAGACCTCATGTTATTCCATTTACTTAGAATTAAGGAGAATATTCAACTGTACTATATATCTAAGCTACTGTCAGCTCATATGCTAGCTTTCATTTGAGCAACCATGAATCAAATGAATGAGACTGAACCAAGAGGCACAACAAGAATTGTTTCTTATTTTAAATCCTTGACAACACAATGATTTACAAAATATAAATGGGCTGTTTGTATTTATTCTGTATTGATATAATAAAAAAAGCATGTGATATAAGTGTATGTGTAGAGGCAGTTTTCTTTAATGTGAAAAGGGCTTGAATGATGATTCACGAAATTTAATTCTATAACATACAGTGTTAGAAATAATTATATTGTAAATTATGTAACCAAATAATATCTGGAAATAATAAATAACTTTTAAAACATTTAAAGGGTCTTTTGTTCTTCATTGACCCCTACCACCTTCAGAGTGATGGATCAAGATGCATACAGTATTTTTATTTTTAGGTATTGTAATTGGGTGCCATAAAAAGGAAGCATGTCTCTTTGATGAGGATCCTGGGTGAAGTAGTACTTCCTGCTCATCAATGATTGGTTTATTTAAATCTGAGCAGCATTTTAGCCCCGCCCTATATTCTGTTGGATTGGTATGTTTTGGATTCACGCTCCGCCCGAGTCTGCACTCTACAACACTGGCACGCACAACCCGCCTATTCGGGATGCTAGTGTAGACAAATCGAACCACACTCAACTGTCGTCACTCAGCTTCGTCGTGAATGGCCAGAGAAGTTTTGAACAAGTTAAACGGTTTCAGCGGGGCAGTGAGCTGGATTGCTGTTGTCGTTCGGGACGTCTAGGAAGAACGGGGGGAGCTTGATATTTTTAGCATTTAATTTTATGTCAGTATGCGCTAGATTACCACATTTAATTACCACAGCACCGAGCAACGGATTTTCTCTTTGGAAACTCAGCTAACAAAGGTAATCACGTCAAAGACAATATTAGCTTTATCTAAACTGTCGTTAGCCTTTGCGGATTTGACTAGCATTTTCAAAACATAAAACGTATCGTCAGCACAACTAACTAAATCATTCCACACGTCGCAGCACAATTGTCTTAAGGTACTAATAAATACTCATACATAACGTAATTATTCTGTATTATATTAATATTGGCGGTGTTAAGCTAACTTATTACCTGGGATGCGCTGGTTAGCTAACAGTTCAGTTATAAAAGCTCCAACATCTGTGAAGCTAACTGTAGTTTGTTTTGTTTTTAATACATCACGGTAGAACAATGTTATGACTTTAGAGTCGGATAAAGCGGTCCAGAAGATGACTAACTGACTATCATTGTTTTAAATGGCTGGAGTTATTGAGTCTGCCCGCTAAAACACAAAGCAATGCGCATGTGCAACTTACAAGGATCACATAGTTTTACATTTATTGGCATAAAATGTAACAGCTATCATTACTTGTCATTGCTGTTTTTCTTTTTTGTGGATTTAAGAAATTTATTTAGACCGCAACATTTTTTATTCTTGCGCGTTTGTGCTGATTGCTGTGATAAATGCATAAGATGCATACTGACGTATTTCTTTTAAATATTTATCATTGCTCAAACATTGTAATGTAATGGAAACATGTTTCTGTCTGTACATTTAAAGCGATAGGACTCCTTTGTCATTTAACACGTCTCTCCAGTGTTAAATAACTGCACAGGGAGGAATTTATAAAATTTACCAATGGGGATATTTTTCAAGGCGTGCAGAATAGGCCTGGGCTTAGATCGTTTTAAAAACTGGCCATGACCGTTCACTGATGTATCACAGAGGTGTGTTTTGGCGATTCTAAAACTAAATGTCTGTTGTAATGCACATTAAATCAGAATTTCCTCAGGCCTTGAAATGTCTTCAAGCCTAAAATGCAGTAATCTGAATTTCAGACTTTAAGATGTCTTGATTGTGGCTTTGATAGCTTCTTAAACTTTGGATGGATTTAGTGATGGTTGAAACTGATAGAATAATGAATCTGAAAATGTGACATAGGGCTAAATTGCATTCATAATGGTCTTTAAAAAGTCCTGCATTTAAACTGGAAAAACATGTTTCACCACAGAAACTGTGAACTTTACTTGCTACTTGAGATCTGTTCTGTTCTACCTTTTTAACAGTGCAGTCTTTTCTTCAGGCAGGCACCATGAACTCTGTACTGTCATCGGTACAATCCCTCATGCAGATGTTTGATGGCAAAGCCCAGGCTTTCATCAGTGAAATTGATAATGTCCATACGGTTTGGCTTGAGGAGATCCAGCAAGAGGCAAACCGCATGTTCACAAGGTAGGCTTGATTAAAATATCAGAAATGTTATATTCTTCCTACATGTTTCTGTTCTTAAATACTGTAAATGTGTTAATATTTCAATCCTTTGTTAAAATGTAACACACATATATATTGTATCTTTTCTCAATTTCAGAGATTTCAATGCTGAGCCAGAACTGATGCCAAAAACACCATCACAGAAGAGGAATACTCGCAGGAAACGCATATCTTTGGGCCGTCAGGATGAAAGCCAAGTCAAGCGGAGGTTGTTTCTTTTATGTTTACTTGTAAAGAGTCAACTTTCAGATTTCTACTAAATTAAACAACTGTAAACATTTCACACCCATAACTGTAAATTGTCACTTTCAGATTTTCGAAGGGACGGCGCAGCAACCTTCGTGGATCCGCAGGAAGTTCATCACTGAACTTAATTGCTGAGGAGGACACTGTTTCTGAGGCCTCTACCTCTAAAGCTGAAAACACACGCCCTAAACGGACCGCCCGTAAAAACAAACAAACAAAGGCTGAGGTCAAACAGGAAGTGAGCCAGGCCTCTCATGACAGCAATGAAACTGAAGAGGTGCAAAATGAGAAGCCGAAAATAGTAGAAGAAGATAAAATGGACAAAAGTAGTGAGCAGGACAATGCAGAAATTAAGATGGATAATAAAGGTAGCAAAGCAGAATATCCAGCTAAGATACTGTCCCCTGAGCTTATTGTCAGCATCTCTCAGACAGACCGCTTGTCTGCAGAGCTTGCTGCAAAGCAAGAGCTGTCACCTGGACGTACAGCCAGTAAAATTACAATAGCCAACCCAACTCAGAAGTCACGGAGGAGCTCTGTTCGATGCTCCCTTAAAGTACGCCGCTCGCTGGCTGGTCTGAGACACAGTATGACGCAGGAGTCTGTTCGCCGCGCTTCACGGAGGTCCATGCTTAAGAGAAACACAGCTCGTATGGGTAACTCCACATGTGGTAGCAATATCAATGGTGAGAGATGAGATATTAAATTATTATTCAAACATTATTTAACTTTAATCTCATTTTGACCCATGCTGATGGAGGTGTTATTGGTTCTGATTTACAGAGGATTCTTGCATGGACTCGGTTGAAGAGGAGGACGGTCATGAGTGAGTAGTGACTACAGAATTTTTTTTTGAACAGTTGGAATATAATTAAGTGGGTAAATGTTGGATAAACCACCTCTAATCTTGTTCAGAAGCTCATAGTGTAGTTGATGAGGTATTAACAAAATGAACAGGCAAAGGTGATGATTTAGCATTGGCTGTTAAGTTTGTGTATGTAGCATCAGAGGTTCAGTGATTCCTGGACACAATATTCTGTATTTTTGTAATTATCAGTATCCACGGGTGATAGGATGCAGACTCAAATATTTTTGTCCGGTTCCGGTCTTCATTTATTTATTTGTTCTCTCATTCACTGTGTACAGTATGGTAACAACTGAAACTGCCACAGAAGCCGATGCTGCAAGTGAAGAATCTCAGGAAACACCAGAGGTATGAGTATGGCCGATCCAAAAAAAATGTCCAACTTCGTAACTGTATTTTTTGCATTCTTTTAGTGATGGGTTTTCATTGTATAACTTCAGGTAACTCAGGCTGTTCAGCCATCTCTGGGACGCATTACTCGCTCTGTAGCTGCAAATTCACTCAAACTGGCACCACAGTCATTGTTAAGCCCAAAAGTCAGCACTCCAGACAAAAGACCAGGTATGAAGATGCTTGATGCTATTCATTAGGAGCTTACAGTTATTTGTAATTTAATGGATGTAAATGTGAACCAGCATTAATCTTATAAAACTCCATAGTCTTGTGTAAAATACTTATGTGTGCTAAATACATTTGCATTTGTGCTTTTAGTTGTTGCTGACAAGCAGCTGAGCACCCAGTCAAGTCAATGGTGAGTGTGTGTTTATGTGCATTATGTATGGATGACACTTATTCTAATCATATAACCCCAGATTTGTCTCAGGTGTTGTCCTAAATGAATGATGGGAAATTTCTGTACACTGCAATGTTTGAGAAATGTAAAATTTTATTTTGATGATCCATCAGCTTGTTTGTTAAATTGAAGTTTTTCACTTTGTTTCTAGGTCACGTCTCAGTGCTAAACGTAAAGCACCTGATACTATAGAAAGTCCAACAAAGAGGCTGTCTCCTCCCAAGAAGAGTCAAAGTGTAAGAAATAAATGTCATCTCAGACATAAAGGAAAATATAATAATTTGTTAATCAAATTCTCTTCTCAATTGGAAACTTTTCTTTTTTTCATAAACAGGCAATGAAACCACACATGAAGTCTTTTCTTCTCACTGTGCAGAAGAATCAGATGCTAATGATGGCTCCACATACCATTGGCCGAAGTTCTGTTATCAAGTCCTTCATTAAAAACACCACTCCTCTGAAGGTCGACCTTAAGGTGACTTATTTACTGTAAATGCAGAAAAATTTTAACTGAAAGTATTAAACCAAAGGTAGATTCAGGGACAACAAATCTGGATACAATGTGCTGGTCATTATACACTGAGAGCTAACAAATGCAGTTAGTGTGGTAAATTTAATCTCCATTGCAGTCATTTTATTTCATATATTTGTTAAGACGTCACACTACATGGTCATCTTATTTTAATATTTTTTTTCCTCATCTCCTAGTCAAGCAGTGGTATAGTGGTAAGTGTAACAAAACACTTTTTATGTGTGTTTGGTGGGTAGCATGATAAATTAATTGCATATCTTAGATGACCCCCTTTCCCACAGACCTGACAAACTAATTTTGTCCTAAGCCAGTAGAGTACTTATTACAGATTTACATTATTTGTGAAGGAGCAACAATCACAGCTTAAAGTAAAGCTATTGTATCTTAAAAATACCACTGACAGCCATTATTGTTGCCTTCGAAAGACTTGCATTGAACCTCCATATAGAACTACTAAATCAGTATTTTTTTCAGGGGTCATTAAGGTCATATTTATTTTATTTTTAACCTCTAATAAGTGGTTGTTTTGTTAATTATTTTTCTTTTTAATTAGATTTTAGGGCTAATAGGAGGCTTAGATTGACAGGTGTGTTTGACAGGTTGCTCACTTGTTGAAGTTGGACTGTCAGAGCTTCTGTTATGAAGGAAAAAAGTAGTTTTTTTTGTTTTGTTTTTTTCTTGAAAGACCCACTTTAGTAATGGTTAAGTAGTTGTACTAACAAGCCTGTAAAATGATGTTGTTGCACAAATGTCTCATCTGTGGTTGGAAAGGGACTCGGTACATTTCACCAACACTTCTAACATCAGCATTAGTGGTTGGCATCACTGAGTTTTCTGAGTCACTAATGCGCGACTTCTGCTGTGCATTAACCATGTCCCATAGCTGAAAAACTTCACTGTTCATTTTAACCCTGGTCCGGAGAAGGGATTGAAGTGAAAATCCATCTAAATCAGGGGGATGTTACTGGGATTTAGGAGGGCTTAATGTAAACTGTCACAGCTTTTTCTTTGAAGCTGCCCTGTGTGTTTAATGATGGTGTTGGAATCAGATGGCACTGAGAAACTCTTTGTATTTTTACACTTTTGGTTGTGCCTTGAAAGCTTATTATCTGAAGGTGCAGTTGCTTTAGTATAACACTGTCTGGTAGGGTGGATTTTTGCTTCATCTACCAGCTCCAAGGTATAAGTTGTGCTATTTTGGGAAGAGATCTTTTCTGAAGTAGTGTACTCAGCCTCTAATGTCACTTCACACCTAATACTTTTTGTGATGGGATATGTTTTATAGCAGTCAGACGAATTTTGTTTTTCGTTTTATTTCTAACTTTAATGTTTTGTCTTTTTTAGACCAAAGAGCGTAGCAAACTGGAAGCACTTAAAAAGAAGCAGGAGCAGGAGGACGAACGCTTGAAGAAGATGGAGGAGGATAAGAGAAAGAAACAGGAGGAACTCAAAAGGTTGGACCTGAGCATGATATACTGACCAGGCAAGAGCTCTTTGATATGTTGTATTGTTTTGTTTTAGATTGACTTTTAAAATGTGTGTTTTAGGAAGAGGGATGAAAGGCTGAGACGAGTGTTTGAAGCCAAAGTAAAAGAAGAGCAGAAGGAAGAGGAGAAGAAGAAGAAGATTGAGCAGAAAATGGCTCAGATTGATGAGAAAAACGATAAGGTACAATAGTTAGTTAACTGTGGAAGAACCAAAGTACATTAGAGCAGAAATTCATCCCAAAGCTTATTCCACTCACATATTGGATGATCTTTTGGTGAGCAGCGCCATGCGGAGGAAAAGGCCAAGAAGAAGGTGGCCTTGAAGCGTCAAGAGGAGCTGGATCTTAAACGCAAGCAGGAGGAAGAAGCCAGAAGGAAGAGGCTTCAGCAAGCAGTGAGACAATGCTCTTATTCTTATTATCACAGCTGTAATGGTGTTTTTATTAGTTTGTATGTTTTAGATTCAGGTTTGTTTTGCTAAACTTGCACATTTACCCACTTCTGCCACCATCAGCTCTGTATGCTTTGTATCTGTGTACTTGATATTAATACATTAAAGCTGCATGAGCTGATATCAGGGATTTAAAAAAAAGCCAGAATTTGAACAGGCCTGTCTTCCATCTGCAGCCCAGATGAAAAGACTAAACATAAAGATGGATGATCTGACATTACATGGGGTTTTATACTGTGACGAAAAAGTGATGCGACTTTTTGGAGATTTTGCGCTGAGACACAAAAGCAGAAGAATCGCTATCATGTCGCGTGTGGTTTAATCTGTTAATCGGTGCAGCTGTTAATCGTCCAAATCAACCACAAACCTGTGTCAGTGATTTCCTACAGCCTGTAACCGGTGGCAGAATAGATGGAGAACGCTGATGCCTTCTCACACCACGTGATTTGATTTCTGGTGAAAAGTAATTAAGATGATCTTTTGTCCTGTGATGCTGGGGAAAAAAAAACACTGCACCATTAATATTAATTTGTAGACAGATCTACACCTGATGTTGCCATGTGACAAAAGACAAACATTCATATTGCTGCTACTATTCTGTTATATTTACTATAATTTCCCAGTGGCCTTTTGATATCTTCATTGGATCATATCACCATTCATACCTCGGCTCCGTCTCTCCCTGGATACTATACCGCCATTTATTTTTAACTTCTTCCATGTGGTTTTATTCTTTTTGCGTATTGGGGGCGGTAGCCTCATGTAACTTCCAAAAGCAAAGGACGTAAATGAACCACACCATTGTTCAGTTGCATTTGAACAGAGGCCACCTCTTTTTCACAGACCAAGGTGGCCTGTTTGGTTCATGCTGTGATTCATGGGAGATTTCATACCTGGCATTTTGGTTTAGCTCAAAGGCTGGACCAAATGAGCCGGGTGTGAAAGTGCCCTTGTTAAAGCCAATCATGAAAGTTAACTTCTACATGTTGCGCTGTGGTTATATTCCTGTATTTGGGATTACAAAGTGAGTTTCTTACATGTATGTGGCCGTCTACTTTTGTCTTTCAGGAGGAAGAGAAGTGGCAGCAGGAGTTACTGGCTAAGAAGAAGGCCGAGGAGGAAGAACGAGCTCGGAAACTGGCAGAAGCCCGCAGAGCTCTGGAACTGAAGAGAGAGCAGGAGCTGGAGAGAGAAAGACAAGCTGCTGCTGAAAGGTTTATGACCTTTATTGTTTACAACCATATTAACATAATAACTCTGGAGACGACTGCAAGATTTGTGAAAGATATGTTATTAACTTGCTGTCTGTGTGTCAGGGTGCGGGTTGAAAGAGAAAAGGCTCTCGCGCTGCAACGTGAACTGGAAAAAGCAGCGAGAGAGAAAGAGAGGAGGGAGCTGGAGGAGAAGAGGAAGGCACTTGAGGAAAAACGAGAACAGGTAAAATGACTTTTAGAAGCAACACTGTCCAGAAGATAGCCAGAAAAGACAGTCGTATTTTAACACTACTGTATCAGCTGTATGTACTTTAATGGGCTTTTTGTCCTGTTAGCAGAGATTAGCTGCAGAGAAGGCTGCCAAAGAGAGACAAGCTGCTGAAAAACAGGTAACATGGCAGAGGAAAGTAGAACTAAGTAAACATTTGAAACATCAAGAGTTGTTGTCAATTTACAACCAGAATATGTGACCATTTCACATCTAAAAATGTCTTTTGTCATTGCTTTAGTCATTTTTACTTTGTGATCTAATAATGAAATGTCTGTCTCCTAAAACAAAGGCTGCTGCCACCACCACTGTTCTCAATCAAACTGTGGATATCGAGGTAAGACGAGGCTTTACCCAAGATTCTTTTTGTTTTATGCTTTTGGATTTAACATTTCCACTGTGAGGTCAAAGGTTTGCTGTTTAAGGTGTGATCTGGAACAACTTGAACACAACTCCACCTGTTATATACTGTATATACTTGACGTGTGTACTTGTATTATATCAATTGTTTGTGACTGTTCAGATTCGTTACCTGTAGGCTTAGTTTTCACTAATATGATGCACAATCCTTTTAGCGTTCGGTGATGAGCACGCCGGTAGGCAAAGGAGGAGGACTCAATGTGACTGTGGATATTGTGGTAAATCTATGGCAGTTATTCTATCAAATTTACTAACATTTGTTCCTAAAATAGAAATAATTGCTCTTCAGAGTAAATGTTGATGTGTGTTTTATCCTCCCTGACAGCAATCACCACAGTCGTACTCCATCACTCCAAAGGGTGGCAACACAGTTGTGTCCAAAAATCCACAAGATTATGGAATGGACCAAAACAGTGATGACTCTACTGATGATGAGTCTGCACCAAGAAAACCAATCCCATCCTGGGCTGAAGGTACGCAGTGTTTTACAAAACCTTTTTAATTATTTAATAATGCTGAATTGAAGTAGTAGTGTTATTAATTTGTATGAATTTAACTGAATTTGCCAGAAGTTTTTTAATGTTACACAACTTGGCAAGAATGATTTCAATTTTGTTTCAAACACTGAGTGAAATTGTTCTCTCTAGGTCAAAATCTGCAGCAGATCATTATGAAGCAGTATTTCCACCCTCCGAATTTCGACTCTGTCTTCGGAAGAATTGAGCCACCAAAACTGGAAAACATCTTTTACAAGAGCAAACCTCGTTACTTTAAACGTACCAGCTCTGCTGTGTGGCACTCACCTCCTGTTGGAAACAAGTGATCTGTCCAATGCTACAGACATACACTGCTGTATAAAGTTTTATTGTTTTTTTTTCTTTTGATGTGGACTTCCAATAAAGTGTTTTTATGGATGTCTTTTTTTTTTTCCTAATATTACATTTGTATAAGTTTGTAGTCATAAAAAACTTAGCAATATTGTAACCACTGTGTAAATATGGATTTGAAATACAAATTGTTGCCTCACTTTTTTGTAAAGGGATCAGGGAAACAGGCTTCTATCATAATGAAGTGGGATGTTAATGTTCATTGGGAGATGATCTGTGTACTGTATGAATGACTGGAAATGACAGCAGGGGGTTTACTGTGGAGGTTCTGGACAGACTACTGAACCAAAACGCCTAGATCCTTTTAATATGCTCTGGTGTGTGGGCGTTTGCAGCTACAGATATGGGAAATGGTTTTAAGAACACAAAAGAAAACTGGATATTTTCTTTTTTGCATGTTCTTGCACATTTAAAGGACAAGTGGAGCTAATGGTACCAAAAAAAATTACCACTGCTCATATGAACCCAATACAATGATGCTGATAATTACACTAAGATGTCTCAGCAAGTCTCCTTTATTTATTAAGTTTAAAGTAGCACAGGCTTGTAATGTTACTTAGATGTGTAGAAATGAAATAATCTACTGTGATTTCCTAAAAACCAGCTCTAACTTCACCTACTATGAATAAAATAAATAGATCTAGTTAAGTTGAGGATGAGAGGAGTCGAGTTCACGCCACAAGGTTTTAGAGTAGTGGAAAGTTTGCAACTAGAACAAATATAAATTTAGTCCTTGCATCAAAAGTGTGTAGATGAATATAATCCAGAGACAAAAATGGAAATGTAGGTCAATTACTTAACAATGGCCTGTACACTGGAAAGTATGTAGGTCAATGAGCTGAAGGTTTGGAGCTGTTATTACGTAACTTCAGCTTATGGCAAGCATGATAAAATATTGTCATTTTATTTGAGTGTTCATCTCTACTGTGATCACAACTTTTTAATATCTTGTCACTACATTTTTTCTACGACTGGCCCTTTAACCGAACGGATCTGCCGTTGTAGTGACACCGCTCAGCAGCCGCGACAAGCTAGTGCTAACTTTTGTCATTGGGGCTTCATCCAGTTGTCTTTGTATTGTTTGGGACTGCACAATACCAACCTATCGACCCGGGTAAGTTTAAATACATTTAACAGTCTCTACTCAGTGTCTTAGTTGTAAATGCATAACATTAGCTAGCTAACTAACGCTATTGCTGCGTCAACTTAGCAACGAGCCTTAGCAACGTAAGGATGTAAATAGTTATAACGTAGCATTAGCATTAGTTCAGTCTGTACCACCATGACTAGTTTACCATAAAGGTTTATGCATTTAAGCAATTAACGTTAGCTGTCTTTTAATTAAGCCATCATATTAATTTCCAACATTTAACATGTTTTAATAACGGTCATTTTTAAATAATCAATATGCATGAAAATAAACAATGTATATATTATATAAAAGTGCACTAATATCACTAAAAAATAATGGGATGCATTGAATGCATCATGCATTAATGTCACTTCCATTGGATTGGGGGTGAGATATAAATGATCTGTTAATCTACATGTGCAAGCGAAAATGTGTATTTATAGTTTGACCACAAGTGTCATGGTAAGGCCAATCAGTGTAAAATCTGTCTTTGTAAGATACATACAGTTAGTTTACCCAGAGTTTCTGCAACATTGGATGTGTGATTAAAAAAAAACGACGTGTCAGATGGTGCTGACAGGGACGATGCAGGGAAGAGGTAACATCATCAGCCACTGTCAGTATTCTATATTTGACTACAAGGTAGAGAGAGACAAGTCAACTATCAGGTTAGAGTGTATTGTAGTAATTGTAAGTAAAGTAACTACCTATCCACTGACGTACTTCTCTTTGAACAAGATGAATCGTTTGTAAATCTACTCCCTTTCATTCATTTCTTTTTATAATTTACAGAAAATGAGCTCACAAATCCGACAGAACTTCCATCAGGACTGTGAGGCTGCTATTAATAGACAGATAAACCTGGAGCTGTATGCTTCTTATGTTTATCTCTCTATGGTAAGATATATCTTTCTAAACAGGAACTGTGTTATGAAAAGTCTTTAAGCAGTTTTAGAAGATTTTTTTCTTTTTTCCTTCCCTAGGCATACTACTTTGAGAGAGATGATAAATCTCTATCAAATTTTGCAAAGTTCTTTGGCAAACAATCCAAAGAAGAGCGAGAACATGCAGAGAAACTGATGAATCTGCAAAACAAGAGGGGAGGCCGGATTTTTCTGCAGGACATCAGGGTGTGTAATGAGATCTTTACTGCAGTGGCAGTGAGCTTTATGTGCAGTAAATTCTGGATGTCTGTTTTTAAATCTTTTGACTTATTTAACTGACTTATTAACTCACACATTCTGTATTTATTTTAACTAGATGTAGGTAGGGCCACTCGCCATTATTTTCAGTATCAATCAATGTGTTGATTACATTTTCAATTAACTGAGTAATTATTTACAAAATATCAGAAAATGGTGCATTAAAGCACTTTCCAAAGTGTAACATCGTTGTGTCCTGTGTCAGTCACAACCCAAAAGTATTCAGTCTACACTCAAAGATGACAAAAGAAGCTAGAAAATACACAGGATAGCAAAAAATAAAAAATAAAAAAATCACCATCTGGATTTAACTGAACAAATAGGTAGTAGCCTTCCAATGGATAATTACTGCAGTGGAGCACAAAGATTAAACATGGAAAAGGAGTCATTGGGGTCCTAATGCTTGTGAAAGGTTCAGGGTGCATGAGATCTCATTTTCATACATGGATTACCCACCACTGAGTCCGGACATGAACCCCACACAGAATCTTTAGGATGGACCAACTCTCATCAATACAAGATCATAACAAAAAATCTATTCAAATATAGCCACATAAAAAATCTTGTGACATCTATTTTGACACTCCTAAAGGAGGCCCCTGTGAATGTGTCCTAAATGTAGTGAAATATTGAGAAATAATATTTTTTCCTCAAAAAAATACTCACACAATTAATTATTATTAATGTTGTTGTTGAGTAGTTGATTAATGGGATAATTGTTCTAGTTGTATGGCGTGCAACATCAGTACCATGTTTTGGCTTCTATTATTCTGATGTATTTATTTATACCACAGAAACCTGACAGGGATGAATGGGGCAGCGGCCTGGAGGCCCTGGAGTGTGCATTACAGCTGGAGAAAAGTGTAAACCAATCCCTCCTAGACCTGCAGAAAATGGCATCTGAACACAATGATCCTCATGTGAGCTGCTGCCTAGGTCACATACAGTAGCCACTGTTTGGAGGATTTGACAGTCTAATGAGGTTGCATTTTGTTTTTTCTTTTTCTTTTTTTCCACAGTTGTGTGACTTCATTGAGACACACTTTCTGGATGAGCAGGTCAAATCTATCAAGCAGCTGGCCGACTGGACCTCCAACCTCCGCCACATGGGATCACCTCAGAACGGCATGGCTGAGTACCTCTTTGACAAACACACCATGGCTGAGGAGAGCAGTTAAACCAAAGACGGATTATTAAAAAGACGGTCCACCGAAGAGTCATTTCCTGTTTCTGTGTAACATTGATTACTCTGCTGTCCCGCCCTTTTAGGAGACTAACAGCTGATCCTGTCTCATTCATTTCAATGGGGAAAGGGGACGTGTTCACAGATTATGACCGATTCTTTCGCTCAGTAGTCTACGGAGTAAACGTTGGAGACATTGTTCATGATCCACATATCTACTGGATACTATAATTTTCAGATACAGATCTGATGTTTCTCTGTATCAGCAACGCACTCTTGCGATATCTAGTAACACAAATTTCATCTAAAGGAAGTAAAAACAAAGATAGACTGAGGAGGATAAAGTAAATAATGATTATGGTAAAATCTTAGTAACCTGTATAAAACTTTACTGTTCTTTTCTTTAGACCTTATTGCTTTCATTCTTCCACACTCTTCTGACCTCACAGATTTAAGAGACAGGAAGTGCCCTGTTTGATACCATTAGCAGAGACTACTAATGCTACACCATTTCTGCATAGGAGACCCTTTGGTTAAACTACATTGTGACACTATTTGCCATCCCTTGGTCTCCCCTGTCGCTACATTATTTATGTCTGTTTGCTGTCAGTCACCTGCAGGATTTGCCATAGCCGTAGTAAATCTGTGTACCAATTTACTCCACATGTTGAATTACAAATTTCAGTTGATGTGGAAGATGTTTTGTGAAAATAAAGATGTTACAACTATAACATTCAAGCCTCTGATTGTTTTCTTCAGTTCCGACAATGCTTCTCATATCTTATTTCTTTTTAGTGCAGATTTAATGACACTTGAACTCTCATAGATAATTATCGGTTTCATTTCTTAATGGCAAAAAATACATTTAATTAAACAAAAGGAAAAATTAAGCTACTACACTCCAGCTAACATGCATATAGATATTAGCACTTATAAAACAACATAGTAATAGATCAATTTATATTTTTTTATTAAAAAATTAAAATGACAACATGTGATACATCATATGTTTTAAGGAATATGGTGTCACTGACAAGATTGGGTTTACAAATACATATTTCTATTTTTGTCAGGTTGAACTTGTGTTTTTCCTTTTAAATACTGACAGTTGAGTCATGGGAGGCACTTTTTGCATGACAAGCAGAGTTAGGGCTGTTCTTTAACCTAGTCAGGAAGGAGAGATTAACTCCGTGTTTGTGTCGACCTCCACTCGACTACAGAAAGTCTCAAAGTTCAGTACCTTTGAAATACTTTGAAAGCCTCACGTGAGACAGGAAAGTTTCATCACACTTTCCTCCATCAGTCCTGCTCCCTTCCTCCAGTCGCCTTGTTCACCCCACTGTCCACCAGAACGCCCAGCAGGTCTCCTTCAGCCAATGAGATTCCTGAATCATTGGGTGAGTTGTGCTGATTGGCTTCTTGCTGCGACGCCGCTGTAGTGGAAACTGTGTTCATGTTATTGCTTAAACCACCATTTGTGCCCCCGTTGCTTGCCTTTGTGTTGCCGTTGAAGTTACCATGGTTACCAAAATTACTGTGATTTGTACTGTTGCAGAGACTCCCTGTGGTGCCAGCGCTGTTGGTGCTAGTTGCATTAATGCTACTGGAGCTGCTAGTGGGATTACTGGGATTTGCTGCTGCTGCTATACGGGAGGGAGGGGAGAATGTGAACACCCTTTCACCTCCGCTACCTGTCGCCCGAGCACTTGAGGGTCCAGATTGGGTGTCAACGGATGGCAGGGGATCCAGGGTAAGGCGGGGAGGTAGAGGTCTACGAGACAGCAGGCCATGTCCAGGTCTGAGTTTAGATATAGGGCATAGTTCAGGTGGAGGGTCAGGGAAGGAGAAGGCGGGGGCACTGGGCATCTCACCATCTTCACTCAACCAGGGGAACGCAGAGGACGGCGGTGGAGGGTGGTGACTGGGGGTGTCTGGAGGTAAAAGCTGTGAGCCCACTATCGGAGGTGCCAGGGAGCTGCAGCTGCGGTCCCACTCGTTCTGAGCTCGTCTGGAAGGCCGAGGGCGGGGCACGGCAGGGGGCACGCAATGGATGGGTGTCTGTGGGCAGCTGTAGAAACCGGGCCTCTCAAACAGGGGCATGGTGGAGAAGGCAAAGTCTGGGTCTCGCTCGTGGTTCAAAGGCTGGCGGCCTTGACCTGGAACAGACAGTGCCTCTGGGTGCAGGTAAAGTGGGAAGCGGCTCAGTGGAGCTCCAGGACGGCGGCGCAGCAGAGACACCCGGGAAGACCGAGGGAAATTTGGAGACTGGACTCCAAGAAGACGACCCAACCCTCCAATCAGCGGCGTGGAGTAGTTGGCCTCCTCATTCTCCTTGATCTGCTCCAGATTGGTCTGAAACTCCATCTCATCCTTGGGAACACTAGTTGGAGAAATAGTGTTTGTGGTTACATGATGGGTCATTTGAGTGATCTGCCAGAAAATAAAAACCATAACCGAACCTGATATCCAGTGCTGAGCCCATGAAGGAGGGTTTGCGGTGCTCTGCGCTGGCAGCAGTGTAAGGAGGCTGAGGTTCAGACTCATTCCAGTACATGTCTCTCTCAACCAGCGGCAGGTTGTCATACATCTCATCCACAGACAACAAGGATACCTGAGTAGAAATACAAACCACCGCAAATAGAACCAGATACTAATGATATCTAATATGAAAGTGGGGACTAGTTTCGGTCCAAACCTGTAAATTGCGATCAACCAGCCAGTTGGTTTCAAAATCATCATCATCTTCACCAAAAGGATTTATGAGCTGCTCAGCCACCTGAAATCATGAACATTAAGGGAAAACTATTACTGATCAGAAAGAGAAAAATGAATAAAACACAAGAGTGCATAAAAATCAACCTGCTGTTCCTCACCTTCAGCCAACCAACATAAAAGAAAAACTGCAACAGGGTGAAAATGGGCAGGTAGAAGTCCAGATCATGACCAGGGTAGCCTTGAGTTGGATCCAAAAACTGACGACCAATCAGACAAGCCAGAAAGAAGCTGTAAACAGCCACTGTTGCCACCTGAGAAAATCCATCAATGATTCACGGTAAGCTTTCATAGACCAGCCCCACGTAAATACTTACTACACTCTGATCAGATTATATTTCTAGGTTAAATAGCTACAAGTAAAGCTGGTCTACAAGTAAAATCAAGTCAAAGTCAGTTTTATTGTCAAAAACCATATGCACTAGACATACACAGGAGTTTGAAATTGCAGTGCTCAGTAAGGCCCATGGTGCAACAATAAAAAATACAGAAATATACAATAGAAAGAAATAGATAAAAATGAAATAAAATAAAATAAAAAAGAGATAAAAATACAATAAATAACTAAGTAAGGTATTGTAAAATGCCTCCAGAAAAAAAAATAGTGAGTCTTTACCAAGTCTGAGTCACTAATAAGGAAATATTAAGTTATAAATGCTGGTTGGCTGTAGTTTCCAAGATACAGTCTTGGGTCAAAATGTGACATTCTGTGAAGTAATGAGAGAATTGATTTTACTCCAAATTAATGTTTGTCTCAGAGCTACCAGATCTACTTCAAAACACTGTCTGTACATTACAATACATTCACTTTACAGGTTATTTATAGTGGAAGGTTTATCAATCTAGTGTATAAATGTCCTGTATATATCATAAACACTGAAAACGTCAGCTAACCAGAACTATTGTCATTTGTTTTTGTTAAAGTACGTACAATTTAGTGTGTTTAATCTCTGAGGAACATCATTTCTAAACAATTATGAACCAGTGTTACTGATGATTGCATTTTTATGGTGCTTGGATTATGGTTAGTTAGGAGTAAGACAGATTATTGAACTGCTAAAAAACTCTTGTATAAAACCTGAGTATAGACAAGAGGCAGGCTGATCCAGTCATAACCGTACAGCTTCATACACTTCGCCCGTAAGCTATTCAACTCCTGAAAAGTGGACAAAATACAGCACATGCCATCTCAATATGTTTCCCATCTGAACCTGCTTCGAATGGAAGACATCTGGGCCATTTGAAGAGTGAACAGATACACATGAGGACCTACTGTGAGGATGGCTGTCAGTGCTACATCATTGTTGATGCGGCCTTCAGTTCGAGCCCTCAGAGCCAGACTCACAAACCACGTGCAAGGAACCCAGAACTTATTATGGGGGGAGGGCAAGTCCTCCATGTGTCTCAGCTCCTCGGACGTCATCAAACCTGAAGATACAAACGGCACGGTGACTCAAACATTCCTTCCAGACAGAACTTCTAACACAGAAAGCTTGAAGTTTTTTTTTCCTTAACGAGCTGCTGCAGTTTGTAATCTCAGCCATTAATCAGAATCAGAATCAGAATCAGAATGCCCTTTATTGTCATTATACTGGGTGTACAATGAGATTGGAGAGCTTCTCCTTTCCAG
>JAPQRQ010000023.1:14533084-14543496 GCA_037367365.1 Apogon talboti
GTGTGTGTGTGTGTGTGTGTTCGTTGTCCGGGGCGTGGGGAGTGGATGTGCTGTCATGTGACCTGCTGAGGCAGAAAAAGAGGCACAAACAGGAGACACACTAGTTTTCTGCCCTGGAAAATAACAATATAAGGATGAGAAGACTGTGACGGATACGGCAGTGAAGGTGGAAACAAGTCGTGACTCTTTGTGAAGTTTTCTCGGTTTTGTTTGCGTAGCCGCTGCCGTTTGTTTACGTCAGCGTCTGCATTCCTCCGCTGACCGTGATTTAAAACGGCTGTGATTAGTTTCAGTGGAAGCGGCTAGCGCTAGCGCACATACCGCACAGTTTTACAGTGGAACAAAATAAAACTACGACAACAACAGCTGGAGGAGGCTGGAGGGGAGAAGCTGACAAATAAGCGGGCAGGGTGGGAGGTTTGTCTGCGGTCCCGGACTGGGCACTGACCGGGTAAGGGCGGACACTGACGGGAAACCTCTGCGGAAAGTTGGAGTTAGCTTGTCGGCTAGTTAGCTAAAAGTACTGTCATTAGGCTGGTTTGGGAAAGCGGACTTATTCAACTGTGAACTTTACCATAGGTGGAACATATTTAACGACAGAACTATGTATATATAGGACGTGAGTGAAAACCTGAGGTCGCCATAGTGGAAGAGGATCCCAAACGATGGTCTGGGGTCCCTCCAGGGGCCACTGGTTTTTGTCTAAGTGGATGATCATTATGGAAATTCACGGAATTTTATACATTTTATATACAAATTCATACAACTGTTAATAGTAATTTTAATATTTAGAAGAAGTTGTAAACATAGTGACATGTCTGTTTATAACTAGTATTTTGTCATTATTTTAGTATACATTCATATTGCAGTCTTATTGCACTACTTTTATGAGTCATATTTTATTTTGTTTGCCATTTTAAAGGTTTTTATTTTTTCAGTTTCTTTCTGATTCAGTATTTTTCATATGTATTTTCTAGAGCTTTATTTTTATATTGTGTGTATATATAGAGGCAGAGTGTGTATGCTGCACTTGTTTTATTGTGGCCAAACTGTATCTCATTTTTTTTCTGGATTATTCTATTCTATTCTGTTCTATTCTATTCTATTCTAGTAAATGTATGGAACAAGTATTTGATCATCTTCCTCCCATTGCCCTTCCCAGTTTTTGCTGAAGTCTTGTTCCTGATTGTGGTCCTGTGCAGGTTGGTAGATCTGGATCCAGAGCCAGAATCCCGAGTGGAGGGAGGAGGTGGAGGTGGAGGAGGCCAGAAGGGGTCCACCTCAGGCAGAGACCATGGAGGCCTCTCTCGACTTCGGAGCTCCTCGCTGGAAATCAGAGAAAAAGAAATCCGAGAAAAGGGCTCAGAGATCCTCAGGGAACAGCTGGACGCTGCAAAGAGGGTGTTGTAACCTATTTGATGCTTACGCACACAAAAACTATTGTGTAAGCTGAAAAAAGAGGTTGACAATGCAGATATCTTTTCTGGCTAAATGTGACCTTTCCTTTGTAACCTCAGGAACTGAAACTAAAAGACAAGGAGTGTGAGCGTCTGTCACAGGTCAGGAATCAGCTGGAACAGGAGCTGGAGGAGCTGACCGCCAGTCTGTTTGAGGTAAGCTGTAATTACTGCCCTTTGCTGAGGCCAGTGTTACTTTGACAGATGCCTCAGGCTGTGATGATGAAGCTGTGATTTGATGCTGCGATACATTCTGTCTCTTTAAATTCACAATGTGTATGTTGTCCTGATAGCTGAATAACTAAAGGGCATACCAAAATAACTGCCCGTAAATTAGCTCTCCTATATTATTCTGATCTCCTCTTTTCGTTTTAGTTAATTTTGTAAAATTGTCTTTGTCTGTGGCAGTTCTCAGACAAAAACCACCACATAACAGACACTAGACAGACATTACACAACAATGTGCTACACCACAGCTTCACAAACAAATACAACAACCTGCAAGTGTACATATACACACTGATATCATCCTTTGTGAATGGGATGTCTCGAAGGACAGCACCCTCTATCCCTTTCCATATGTTTCTCTTTTTGTAATCCATTAAAGACCCAGCACCACAAAAATATTTGAAAAACCCACACAATGTAATTAGTTTAACATTAACCACAGGTGTAATATTTGCCCCAAAACAGAAACAGTTTATCTTCCACGAGTTTTATGCAGTAATGATTTCTTGGTTGTACTTTTTATTCTCTTAAAAGTTCAGTTCAGATGGAAAACGTGGACAGGAGTGCTTCATTTCGATGTTTTCATTTCATCCTCTCCTACAGGAAGCTCATAAGATGGTGCGTGAAGCTAATGTCAAACAAGCGGCAGCTGAGAAACAGCTGAAGGAGGCTCAGGGGAAGGTGTGTTCATTTGGTTTTGACTTCATTTAAACTCTAAGGTGTTGCTTTGTAAGCCAACTGATTTTCAGAACATCTATCCCCTGAAAACATTGTGACTGCACTTAAATGATGTTTGCTATTGTGAATTAGCTTAGTGTTTTTGTCATGTTTTTCAGATTGATGTTCTACAAGCAGAAGTGACGGCTCTAAAAACTCTAGTGTTGACCTCGACACCGTCTTCACCAAACCGTCAGCTACATCCACAGCTCCAGTCTCCAGGTACCAGGGGGGCGTACAAACACGTCGGGGGCCACATTCGCAACAAAAGCGCTAGTGGGGCCCTTCCATCTTTACCTGGAAAACCAGAGCCATCTTCAGTTTCCATTCAGCCTCCGGCCAAAGAGGACAGAGAGGTAATTAGGTGCAGCTTTGTAAAACCTTCTGTCTGTAACTCTGCTTCTGCAAACTTTGACCTTTCCATTGCTTATTCATCTTTCTGGTTCTTTTCTTTACCCTTTTTTGTTGGTTTGTTCTTTCTCTCAGCATTAACCTCTGGTTGACTCGTTCTTCCTGTCTGTGTCTGATGTCTCTTCCTCTCTCAGCCTGCTGTTCCTGCTCTCCTTTCTCTGATTCTCTGCCTTGTTCCTGGACAGTCTGTCAGTATGACCTCTGACCCTTATTGTCAGGAGCAGGGGGAGGGGCTAGGGATGGACAGCAAACAGGTAACCGCCGCTGTTTGTCCAGGTCTAGCTCCTGAAAGACGTGGATCTGTTTTTGTCATGATCTTTAATAGATTAAATTAGTATACTGGATATGTGAGTATAGTCAGTGTCGTTGAAGTGCAGTGTTCAGTTTTAGTGTGGCTACAAGCTGTAAAACACTGTTTGTGCTGTCTGACTTTGGTTCTTAATCCGTGTTTAATTACAAGCCAGTTTTATGGGCAGGTTGCAAGCATTAAGTATATTTATGTTCTTTTTAATGTACTACTGGCACAAGCAACAGACTTGTATGGAAAAACAAGCGATCCTTATATTAATGACTGATCGCTACAGTGAGCCAGCAACATGGAACGCAGCCAGTGTGTATTAAAGCCATGATATATCTTCATTTTCTGCCATGTCTGTTGTAAAAAAAAAAAAGTAGATTAGATAGAGGTTAATTGTGAGTTGCTGTAAAATCATGTATGACAAGTTATTACTGATGTTTTTATGTATTTATTTTAAATACAGTGAGACAAATGCAGTTTTTTTAAGTTTATAGAGCATATCAAAGAGGTGGTCAATTACATGCTTTTAATAATAAAATGTGACTGGTCTCATGACGCAGACATATGGCCCCTTATTAGGCAAACAGAGTGAGTTATGGGTTGTTTTCCCTCTTTGCAGATGGATTCAGTTCTGTTTGCAGAGTTTCTGGCATGGAAGGAACACCCGAGTCTGGACCACTCCTCTGCCTTCCTGGGTCGAATCTACAGAGAAGACATCGGCCCGTGCCTGTCCTTCACAAGATCTGAGGTCAGAACATCCGCTGAATCAGCCATTGCAGAGGTTTTCTTACCATTATAAGGCTACTAGACCGGGCAAGATTAAAAACAAAACTTTGTTGTTTAGTCATTACTTGCTCTAACTTTTCCAATTTTATGTCTAATCTTTGGTGAAAATAATGGTCCCAAATACTGCAAAAGATTTTGTTGGACTACCTCAAAATGTCTTCCTGACTTGGGCACACAGGGACTAAAAAACCACGTCCTTTGAATAATTTCAGTCACCTAGCACCTAAGCCCTCTGAAAACCTGGGGAAAAGTGCATTTGTGTTTGTTCTATTTTACTGCTTGAACTTGTGTTAATATTAATTTGTGCTGTCCGCAGCTATCTCAGCTGGTGCAGAGCGCAGTGGAAAACAATTCCCTGACTATCGAGCCTGTGGCCATGTCAGCGTTACCGATGGTTAAAGCCTCGGCCATAGAGTGTGGAGGCCCTAAGTGAGTTATCCTCCATCATGTCTGCATAATAACATAATCAGCCTGTTCTGTCTCACAATTCACGGTCAACAATGGCCAAGTCAACACTGAAAACCCACCCTTGACATGTCTTGGTTCCTCTTGTGATTTCTCTGTGGGTCAAAGCTGAAGGCTTTTCACTATCTTACCATGTTTATCGGAGGTGGGTGTAATCAGTGGGCACATTTCTAATCACTGTCTGATTTGAAAATCTTTTTTTCAGTGGCTTTAGGGCAGCAATAGAGACGTAAGTCCTTTCAGGAATCAGTCACTTTTTCAGCTTTTAACTAACCATTTACTGGAGCATGAAGTGATATCTGTCTGCATCCAACATCCTGCATGTGTCTGTCAAACATAAAACAAACACAGGAGCTTTTCCTCTGTTCAGTGACTAACTTCTGATTGTGAACACTGTTTCTCCTCTGAAGATTGTCATTTGTCTTTAATCAGAATTGCATAGGTTTTATTTGCTGATGTTACTTCACTAAACATTACGTTCTCAGTTCTCTTCCAGAAACAACACCTTATCTGTAGATGTTTTCTTTAACAGTAGCCCTTTCTCTACTTTTAGAAAATGTGCATTAAGCGGTATGTCCCGCCTCTGCCGACATCGTATCAAACTTGGTGACAAGGGGAGCTACTATTACATCTCTCCTTCCAGCCGAGCACGAGTAACTATCAAGTTTATCTACAGATAAGCATTCCTGACATACTAAACATTACTGTCATCAAAGAGTGTTTCATGTAACCTTGTCCTCCTTCTTTTAGATCACAGCTGTTTGCAATTTTTTTACTTATATCCGCTACATCCAGCAGGGCCTGGTGAGACATGACGGTACGTTAACCCTGACCTCATAAGCATTTTAATGAATGTTTTTTAAATCACTAAACCGGTGGCAGAACTTCTTAAATCTAACTCCGTCAGGACTTGTTTAACTCAGTGCGGTGACATGTGTGTTTTTTTGTCATTTGTTTTTCATCCAGCGGAGCAGATGTTTTGGGAGGTGATGCGTCTCCGTAAAGAGATGACAGTGGCCAAGTTAGGTTTCTACCTCACTGACCAGGGCTAGAGGACCTGACAGTCCACTGCAGGACCCAACAGGACAGCATGATCCCAGGACACTGACAACCCACCAGTCTGGGTTCAACTGTGGTAACAAGCAGCTCCTGGATCAGTTTTTGTAGCTAAGTCTTTACAGCTGTAATGCTGTAGCAGAAGTGGGACAACAAGGGAAAGAGGAAATGTTTGAAAACCACTTCTAGAAATGAGACAATTAAACCAGCACTTGAAAAAGAAGTCAAATAACATGATTTAAAAATGAGCTTCTCCAAGACATGTCATATTAGATTTTTGTTTTTCTCTGTGGCCTCAGAAACTGCTGTCCTCCAGAGTTTCATTTATGGCATGCAGCACAGTTTTATTTTTCATTTCACCTCCCTGGTGGAGTACACACAGCTTCTTACGATTAATACAGGACATCAGACAGTCTGTTGAAAAGAGTTCAGGATGAACGCTGTCAAGGCAGTCTTGTGCCTCTGTTACTGCATAGTTAAAACAGATTTACTGTGTATTTGACAGATGGTTTCCACAAAACAGTGACTTGACTTTTTCCCTGATGCCCAGTTCAGGCCAAAGATTTGGAACCAGATCAAATTGGTTTAGGACGTTGGAGGGGAAAGGTTACAGTGATCAGACCCACTTCATAAACTGGCCAATGATAAGGTCTGCAACTCAATTTGCCCAAAGAATATAGAGAAAAACAGTATATAACACTATGGGTTGTGCTCATTTATTGCTGTACAATGCAGCTGTATTAAACTGATGACATTCTGTCTCAAAAAAAAAAGTTCTGGGAAAACCAACACTTTTTTTTTTTTAAATCGTTTTGCTGTTTGATCTACAAATGCAATAATCCTAATTCATATTTTAAAACTCTACCAGCAACAAACCAGCCCGAAAAACACTGACAGAATGGAAATACATTTATGAAAATATTTTCACTGCTATGACAGTTTTACATGGTCTGTTCTAGTGACATTGGTCTAAATCGACAGGTTTTTCTGATGTTGCAGACGACACATAGGTTATCATCGAGTCACTTTGTGAATCTCTGGTCTCAACTGGGCTTCACCTTTGAGGTTTTTCACCTGAAATACCACAGCAGACACATTTTGTCCCAGCATGGCCTTATTTCTGTTCATGCACATCCTTTTCCAGATGCCTTGTATAAACACAATAGCCTGGCCTTGACCTAATAATCACGTATAGCGTCAGTGAATTAGTGATTCCATCAGTAAGAGCTTCACATGTACTCAGAAGATGACCACGCTTTAATACAGGTGATGTAAAAGCAATATGCAACTGTAGTTTTGCACGTCTGCAATCAACAGTATGTACAAATAAGCCATAAATGACTATGCATGAATGCAGTAAATGGCCATAATATACAATGTTTATTGGTTGTACCTCATCGTATAGATTTAATATTATTAATGTCCAGTTTTTACAGAAGGTGGTAAATATGAAGAATATTATATCAAAGTGCAATAACTGCTTCTTAGCCTTATTTTGGGCTTGGAGTTTCCTAACCTCAGCGTACTGATAATTATGTGTCGTTCAGTGTAAACACTCCATTAAAACCGAGGCGGTGTAGTCTGACCAGAACCTTTGTCCTGTGTGTGATTTCCGCATGTATGTAGGCTTTCATGTCAGGCTTTTATGACCTTTCCAGGTTTGTGAACTATGACTCATTGGAGTTATTCATTCTAAACCAGTACTTCCAGGTGGCACAAAGACCTATTTCTGTGTCACTGGTTAGGCTTTAGATTAAGGTCACTGCCAGGAGCTGCCTGGTAACCCCGACACAAAAGCTCCGCTCCACACCCACAGTTACCCAACCGGTTTTGAAGCGGTAATAAGGCACACAGATCCTGAGGAAATACTGCCACCATTTTCCACTAAGACGGGCTTTATGGTATGAAAATCTGTTTTTGGAGCAGACATTCCAGTAAGATTTTGGTTTCCGGATTGAAAAGAACATTGTAAGCTTTTTCTGTTTTCTTGGCCTTGCACTGATTATAAGACCTGAATAAACTGACTTGTGGTTAATAAAATGAGCACTGGTAGAATTACATTAAGATGACAAAATGAGGAAAAGATCCATGAGTTATCAGGACCCAACAGTGACAGAACTTCCATACAACAGGAAAAGTCCACTAAACATACTTGTCTGTATTAACTTTTTGCCTGGCAACATCCAGCATTGACTATCTCTTCTTTCTTGGGGAAATATCTGTAAGAAAGAAATTCAGTTACTCATGTTTTACAGTTGTTAGAAAATTACTTCTTATTTTTAAAGGCTAAAAAACTTTTTTTGCAGTATTACTGTAACATAATCTGATAATGTTTAAACTTTTTTTTTTTTAATCTAACCTGGGCCTCAAATATTTGCACAGACAGGATCTTTGCCATCAAACTGATTTCTAGGTCTGAAAACTTACCGCCGATAGCAGATCATGATCATAACCAGTAGAGCCACACCGCCGAGGACGACGACCACAGCAGAGACAGTGGACAGTGTGGAGGGTTCTGGAGCATATGAACATTAAAAATCAGAACTGACAGATGATGATACGTTGGCCGTGTTGTTAGAGCCATTAACGCTCAAAGTACATTATCCTGGACAAACCTGAGCAAATGAAGGACCCCAGTGTATTAAGGCACTCCAGGTGGTTTGGGCAGGGAGGAACCTCTTCTTCACATTCATTAATATCTGCAGGAATCAAGGCAGAATGCAGAAAATGAGAAACCATGTGAGAAACTTAGAGGGAAAAACAGTATTTGGTCAAGGTGTTAAAAATTCAAAGATGGCCTACAAGTAAAATGCCTCCAGAACAAAAGTAATATGTATATAATAATATGCTGGTTGGTTGTAGTTCCAAACATACAGTCTTGGATCAAAATGTGAAATTCTGAGAATTAATGAGCGAATAGGTTTTACTCTAAAGGAATGTTTGTCTCAGAGCTACCAGATCTACATCAAAACACTGTCTGATTACTAAATCTATTATAGAAATGAACATATATGTGCAATAATACTATATCATATACATCTCAGCTAATCGGCACTTTTGTCATTTTCCAAATCATCCTATTAAAGTATGATTTATCACCTTTAATCTCTGAGGCAGATCATTTGTAAACCTGCTGATCAACAGTAAACAGGACCTGGGTTAAACTGTGTTCCAGCTGAGTCTGTACCTTGGCAGGTCGGGGGGGCAGAGCTCCACTTGTGGCTGCTGAGGTCACAGCTGAGCGACGATGAACCCAGCAGCTTAAACCCAGAGTGACACTGATAGAGAATCACAGAGTCACAGAGCAGCCAGTATCCGGATGGAACTCTGGGTATCGGGCCGCAGTGTGGATCTGGAACAAGGAGATCAGTCCAGGCTGGGATGGCGTGGAGACACAAAAGACCTGAGTTTAAACTATTCCTGTTTTCTACCTGTTTCTGGTTCTTTCCATGGGTGGAGGTCCAGGTGGGGGATGAGTGGGTGGGAGCAGGGCAGCATGTCCTCTGAGCGCTCAGTGCGTGAGAATGGGTCAGCAGGGACGTGGCTGATGTGGCTGTTGTCACAAATGATGCGAGACAACGAGACGGAGCGGAGGTTCGTCCTCTGGGCGCTGGTGAACACGCCCGTCCTCTCCCACCAAAACCTCAGAGGACACACAGACATGTACTTTTTCTCCTCATACAAACAGTGTTATGTAGCAGCTAAAATAAGAGGGGGGGCTTGTTCTACCTGTCTCCGTCCCTCAGTGTTTTGAACTGTCTCGCCAAAAGACAGGACAGCAGAGGTCCGACCCGGCCTCCTGGCAGCGCCGGCTCAGAGATGGCTCCCACCCACACGTCGATGTTGTGTGGAGTCCCATACAGGACCTGGAATTTGTGAGCCAGGGTGAGGTTTCCGAGGATTTCAGCCAGATCAGATGTGGAGTACGGAACAGAGAGGCCGCAGAACCTCCGCCATGAGCTGTATCCTGAAAGACCAGAAGTTAAGCAGGAGGTGAAAGTTCTGGCACGGGAAACGAGAAACAGAAGAACGTTAACTACATGGTTCATTACAGTGTGTTTCAGTGGATGTGAGCAACAGCGTCTAAATGGACCTCTGCAGTATCGGCGTAAAATAACAAAAACTAAATGACAGTAAATAACAAAGTTTAAGGAAAAGCTCAGGGGCAGAAGGATGCATTGCTCTGGCACTGTGGGAATTATTCACAGCATTTTAAAGCGATTATGTCAAATTTTATGTTTTTTTCAGACTTCTATTTTTTTTTAAAATTTCATTCCACTACACATCTTGTAGACAGTAGTGAACATCAGATTTACCAACTCTATGTAAACTGAGAAAACATACTGTACATTGTACAAGAAAAATAAACATACTGTATATACATTTGCAAAGCATCATGGGAAATGAGAGTCCTTGATCTGCTTGGTGCACAGATATTTAATCTTCAAGTCTATACAACATTGTTTTAAATCACTGATTTAAAGACAAGAAAACAGTAACAACACAGGCACATTTCAAGCTTTTAATGGAAAAAGTGAAAAAGTTTTGCATTTAATCTACTGAATGATTTTATACAAATTATGTCAATTTTTTATGCCAACTTTTTACATTGAAAGGGTCTTAGTACATTATGTTGTTTTGATTCATGGAATGACTTTATTGCGCCTATTGTACATTAACGGGTTTAAAAACAAGTCGAACCAATAATTTTACATCGAAAAACAGACAGTTTTTAAGATGGGCTTATATGTTAGATTTAGACTTTTTATTCCTATTTACTCCAGTCCAGTCCACTTTCTGCCTGAAGAGACATTTCTTTAAATATCTGACAGCGGGCATCTGGAGATGTGATTATACACATTCCAACATCTGGAATTAGTTCATGTCAGTGTTTTAACTGACGGATGTAAGGCCTGCAGCGAAAACAGGTGAACATTTTTGTACATTACTTTTCATAACATATCTGTAGGTAGTTATGTCATATTAAATTAGGA
>JAPQRQ010000023.1:14544053-14563635 GCA_037367365.1 Apogon talboti
AGCGAAAACAGGTGAACATTTTTGTACATTACTTTTCATAACATATCTGTAGGTAGTTATGTCATATTAAATTAGGACCTGATCACTGTTATGTCTAATTATTAATTTTATTAGCAACACTAGTGACCTATTAAAAAATAAAAACAACACAAAGATAAAACTTATTAGTCTCACCTCCAGGGCCTCTGCAGATTTCAACAAGTCAAATTTAAGACTTTTTAAAGACCATAATGAATACAATTTAAGACCAATTTCACATCCATACTGGCAAAAAAAGTACAATAGCGTCTTCAAAAATTTAAAAAATTTCAAAGCGAGACTGAAGTTTCCGCATTTGTTTTAAATAAAAGTAGCATTAATACATTTTTAAGACCTTACAAAATCGTATTTAAGACATTTTATGATAATTTTAGACATTTTAAGGCCTTAAATTAAAATTATTGGATTTTAGACATTTTAAGACTTTTTAAGACCCTGCAGATACCCTGACCTCTTTAACCCCTGTTCTTCTTCACAAGTTACAGTATGACTAGTAGAAAAAAATAGTCCAGACAGCTTAAGTCAACTCATGACATAGTAATCTTATACCTGGCAGACCGTGGTCCCGGCCCCTCTGGAGGTTAAGGGCTGCCAGGTCCAGAGGCATCCCTCCTTGAGCCTGGAACAGTCTCTCTGTCAGCTCCTCGACCATCATCTGACCTGGAGTCTGAAGCTTAGCCGGAGACAACAAGAGACCACGCAACACAGGGTCTATCCCACCTAAAAACCAGGATTAAAAAAAGACAAAGACAAAAGCTGAGTGGATCATCACGTCATTTACGTCCAATCAGTTGTCGGACTGTTTTTTACCTTCCTGCACAACTCTCCAAGATGCGAAGAGTGAATGATGCAGAGGCAGTGGTGGATGCTGGGAGTCGGTGGTGTACCCTGGGCCCAGCCTTGTGACCACAGGCTGCACGGTGACGTGGGCGAATCGAAACGCAGCAGCTGCAAACACATTAGCGATGGTGGGATCTACATCAGGATCATGATCCTCGTAGGGAGGAATCAGGCGTGACGTAGCACTTTCTCCAAGGATCCGTGGCAGATAGTGCTCCCATGTCAGGATCTGCAGGGTTATGAAAGAATTACATGTAAAAATGCTTTTCAATGCTTCTTCAAGAGCTATGGGACAAACCTGAAGGTGATACCTGGTGTATGGCCCCCATGATCTTGCGGGCTTCCTGGTAAAGGGTGTCAGGGCTCCAGTGGGGGTTGAGCAGGTGGAGCTCTTTGACCAACCGGTTGTGTTCTCTTAGAAATAGTGTGTGCAGTGCAATCATCCCCAGATGCTCATTGGCTCTTGAATCACCTGGAAAAACATTATCGTCCAAACGTTATTGTTGACAACAGTGGGAAAAACCTTTTCATAGCAGGAAAACTGATAATAATTATAGAAATCATGGCTTAGTTCCACGAGGTGTCCTAGAACACTATTCCACAGAGACATCATGAACAGAAAACAAGGCTCTGTGATGATGCACTTACATGAAATAATGATGTCACCTGTGTGTTTGATACATAAAACAAATCAATGACAAGCCCAAATCTGATCACTCATATGTCTGATGTTTTAAAGACAGTGTGAACAGAATAAATATACAACATGTTGTTCCTGATGTTTTCATTTATTTTAACCCTTTAGGCGCCAGTTATTAAAAAAAAAAAAAAAAAACTCAGCTTGGAAGTGGTTAGAGATAAAGGCATACTGTAAATGAGAAGAATATTGGATGTGACGCAAAGTTTATGATGGGACTAAATTTACTCATCTTATTTGTATTTTGTGATGTCACACAGTGGTGGCCATATTGGATTGTGTAACTTTTAGTAAAATTGAACTTTGAACATATTTACATGGAAGTTTTCTTTGTGTTTCTGTGTTTTTTGTCATCTTATCCGTAAAACAAATTAACTTTGAAGCTACTAACGGAGTAGCCAATTCTGTCCTTATCTATCAAAAGCAAAACGAAATAAACTTTACTTGCATACTTATTAAACCAGCTTGCTACCGCACCTTTCAAACTGGATTTTCTTCTTCACTTTCAACAGAAACATGCCCTGAAATGGTGTTAGGATTAAAGGGGCACATGTCCACCATTTATTGGTGAGGTGGTAACAAGATTTGGCAACATTACTGGAGCTATGGTCTGTTTCATTCAGTTATGTTGCTTGTCACAATATTGCAACTTTGGCACTTAAAGGGTTAAGACTAGTTCATGGCTCTGTAAGTCTAGCTTTTGACACTGCAAATATCTCATACCTCAGAATGATCAGAATTCATGCAGCTTTTATGTCATTTTAGATCGACATTCCTCACAGTTCTGACCTTCATTCTCATTAATGGTCCTCTGGTTTCCACTGCACATCATCAAATAAATGGAACTGTAAACATGAAGGTGTGCTGCATGTGACATCATTTTGCCACACCTAAAAAAATTCATGTGAACAGCAGAACCAAAAAAATCCAATCTGAGCAGTAAATCACTACTGAGCTCTAAGAGAGGATGTGCAGATGAGAGTGGATCATTCACTACATTTACAGTCTCACCAGCCTGAAAGCAGGATGTGGTGTTCTCTGAAGGTGCAGATCTGGGAATAGTGGTGGAGTTGCGAGGGCCACAGGGGTCCACGTGGGCCTGGAGGCGAGGCAGGAAGGGCATGTAGGCCAGATCCTGGTCTGAGTACTGGGAGTTGAGGGCCATTGAGCCTAGAGGAGAGGAGTGGTTTCTCAGAGAAGAGGCCAGAGCTGTGGAGCTGCCGTACACCATACTGGCATCGACGAATGAGGTGATGGCGTTGAGCTGCTCCCGATGCCGATGGGGCAGAACTCCAGGAACACAGCTGGGAGCAGAGCGAAAGAACGGCATGCACCTCTGGATGCCACTACGAGGATCTGACAGCGGGATCTAGGAGAAACACAGTAATTCATCTTTTGTTTAGTTTCAGAGAGGGCTTATTTACACTGATGAATTTAAAAACAAAGAAATCTAAGCCCTTAGTTTTCAAGGTTTGAACTGAGAAAAGTTGTATTTTTTTTTTTACATCGGAAATCTAAAAGAGATGCAGCATTTCATTATTGAAAACATTTTGTTGAGATTTTACAATACATTATATTTTTTATACATATATATGTATAATAGACATAAATGTGTATATCAAGTGTATACCACTGTGTATGAGGGAGAGTCTCAGACAAATGTCAAAGACAGTCACAGCAATTAACAAAGAAGGAATCTACTGATGGAAACAGATCACAAAAGTGTTTAGACTCTAATGGGGCTTATGAAGAAAAATCATTTTAATAAACTTTTTATTACATTTGTCTGAGAACGTTTTGACTCTCCCTAATTTATCCAGTACTTTTGTTCAGTAATTTCTTTCTATAATATTTTATGCTATCTTTCTTTGGATTCTTATTTGAAGAAAATCTCCATTGTTTTGAAATTGATCAGTTTTGTTGTGTGTCTACTTCAGAAACAACCAATAAATCCTTTGAGAGTTTTTAAAATGGACTAATCATAAGAAATTCATTTTAGGTAATACAGGCACTGAAAAGCTTTATGAACTAAAGCATAATTTTGTCTGAGGACACATTACTGCATTCAGTGATCAAAGGAAGTCGATAGAGTGATGAATGAGTGGCATGTCTCTGCACATATAGACTGAGAACAGAGGGATGTTGAGGGCGGCTGGCTGTGGGTGGTGCACCTGTATGGGGAAGCAGGGCGTGTCCCGGCTGCAGGTGTGGGTGCAGTCGGCTCCGGTTCTGAAAGTTGCTGTACTGGGACTCTGAGGTGTCAGCACCAGGTCATGGTCTATCCACTGGCCCCACTCCACCAGCAGGTGGGACAGAGTGGAGTCCAGAGAGATGTTGTCATTGTGAGTGAAGAGCACCTCCTGAGACACCAGCCGCACCTGGACGACGAACAAGAGGGTGAGGAGACGAGCAGAGCGGAGGGGACAGATGATGAGCACAGGGGTCTTACAGGAGGCAGGCTGACATTGTGGTATGTGTGGTCTGGATCCCAGCCTCTGGGGGTTCCCCACACATCCTCATACTCTGGAGGCAGCCAGCGGGAATACGGCATGTTGGCAGCCCCCCACCTTGGGTGGTGTCTGAACAGGACGACAAAATGAAAGGTGGTTATAGTGACACACTCCGCACTGCTCTGTCACAGCGTGTTTCTGTGGTTGTGTATGATCCGTGCTCAGCGCTGACCTGTTATTGCACTCTCCTGTGATGGATCTGTAGCGCTCTGACAGACAGTCTGTGTGGCAGCTGGGTCTGTGCAGCTCAGTGGAGCAGCCCGTCACCTGCAGCAGATTCTCCATGTCGCCCTCACTCAGCAGCTCTGTGACAGCATACAGCGACAAGATCTGATATGATGACACAAGTCTACTGCTCTGACTATTTATAGGTTTATCTTTGAGTAAAATTAAGTTGTTTTTTTTTTTAAACATACTGATCTCCGAATTTGCAGAAAATACAATAAAAAAGTTGAAATAATTTTTTAAACACTCACTATTGGTGTATTAAGTTAACTTCATAAATCACTATTTGGAAGAACAACCCTCTCCAGTCTTTTACATTACCGTTACACCTAAGACTAAAATGCAAACAGCTTGTAACATCCATTCTTCTTGATAACACACCAAAGGTTTTCAGTGGGGTTCAGGTCTAGTAATTCAGAGAGGCCTCTTATATTTAAGGTATTTGGTTCATTTTGCAAAACCTAAATCATTTATAGAATATCAATATGCGCCTTAGTTTTTGTGTGAATTAGTCCTGTATCACTAGACTCCTCAGCGTCTGGTAGCCTCTGTAACTGTTTAACCTTTAAGTAAACTTTTTAGCATGAAACTCACTAAGAACAGCCAGGACCAGTGAAATCAGGTAGAAATCACGATGAAGAGTCACAAAAACTAACACTTTGGTATTTATATACACTCATATTAGAGGAAGTGCTCATATGTACATTATAGAACTGAAATTTGTCATTTTTGGAGCCTCTCTAGCTTGATACTAAGAGCAAAGCAACTCTAAAAGGATGCAGCAGTTCTGGAAAACAAAACTGACATGCAGCTTAATATCCTCTGTGCTGTTTTTCTGTTCAGTACCGTGAGGATTGGGTTGGACCATGGTGTGAGTGTAGACCATTTCTCTGATGAGCTCCACTGTGTTGTCCAACAGTTCGGCGGCACGGATCTGAGTCCTGGTCCTGGTTTCAGTCTGTTTGAACTGAGCCAGCAGGTCACTGGGTCTCAAAGGGCCCTCAGAGAGAGACTTCTTTACTCTGAAAACATTAAAAATAGAACAGACTGTATGTATGTAGACACGGTATGGTGGCTTCATATGGAAATATGGAGATCAAATATAAACTCTTACCTTTCACTTGTGTGGGCATAGGCAGCATCAGTCAGCTCAATTGCCCTCTGAAGAGCCTCCTCCACAAACGCAGATCCCAAGTACACAGTTCCTGAAGTCAAAGGAACTGGATATTTGGTATTCACAAATTCATTTACATTTGTCTTCAATTGTTTAGCCAATAAATATGAGTCCGTCTGTTGAGAATGAAGCAGATTTTGCACACTCTACATTATTCCTGCTGTTCATCCTGCTAAATATGCTGATCTCAGTGGAAGCGATGGGGGACAAAATCCACAATCAAAATTTACAAACCTACAATTTCAGTGTTTATTCACTTTACTCATTGAATTACTCCAGTTCTTTAACTTTGGAATCTATAATTACTAAAATCAATGCTCTATGGTGAAATAAATTAATAATAAACTTGAGGGAAATTTCTTGAATATTTCCATTTTATGCAACTTTATCCTTCTACTCCACTCAGAGGCAAATATACTTTTTACTCCACTAAATTTACTTTTCGCATTACACTTTTTTCAGTGTTAAACTGGAGGAGTTCATGGTCCTTCATGGGTTGAGAAACTGCTCCTTGATCTAAATCATTAGAAAAACTCTTGGAAAATGCATTGTCACAAAGCTGAAAAGAGGACTGTGTGACTCCTTAGAGATATAAGATTCTCACATGCTAGAAACACTGCAAACTTTTCCTTAAATATTTATAGCCGTGCAATGCTATACACATTAATGGAGCCGTAATACACCGTTTTCCATAAAGTTTAAAATTGTATTCCTCTTGTTGTGAAATAATTGTGACTGTGATAACTGGGACTCAGTATGTAATCATTGCACCTGATCAAATGTGATACTGATGTGTAGAAATAGGAATAAAAAGAGGAATGTGTCTGAAAACAAAGTTATTCCAACTTTATGGGCAACAGTGTATAAATCCAAAAACGTCATATGTAAAAGTAAAAGTGACAGGGAACATTTTACTGCACATTGACTCTTTTACATACTTGTACATATTATAAGCACATTTTGCTTGTAACAATACATGCTTTTATTAAGGTAAGTTTTTCTTTACTTGCATTTGAGTGTGGTTTCAGTACTTTTACTTAAATTAGAAAAAAAACTGACTGGACTAAATTGCCCCTTATCTTATTAATTGAGAGTGCTTTAGGAAGGACTCTGTCTTAATGGCATCCTTAAAATCAGATCATAGATTCTAGTCTTCCTAGGTACAGCTATTGTTAAGAGACTGAATTACAATGTAATCTGAAGAAAACATAAAATAGGCACCTTATGCTTCAGTAATGAACAGAAATCATACCTGTGGTGTTGTCAAATACGCCGTTTAATGAAACATGTTCAGGGAAGGACAGCAGGATAAGAGCCAGTCCAAGCAGAGAGAGGGACACCTGAAACCAGGAGACATTTAAGCAAATGCCTCAAAATATGTGCTCCACCTTAATCAAAACAGAAGAAGCAGTTTAAAGAGTAACTCACCATGAGAGCTGTATCCATCGGAGTTCCTAGAATGAATTAATCAGCGCAGGGAGGATTGTTTTCTCGTTTTGAACAGTTATGAAGCTCATAGTATCTTACTGCTGCAGTGACTGCGACTCATCTTGAGAGCCGACAGGTGTGTGCGTCAGTGTGTGTTGGGCTCTGAGCATCAAGTTTGCCATTTATACACTGGCTGCAGGGCCAACAGGTATGTGCAGAATCCTCTTATCTGTCCTTCTGGTGACAGGAACCCAACATCAAACACTGGACGCTTCACCTCGGCATAATAACCTCTCAAATCAAATTTACTTCTGTCCTGCTGCCCATGATGAAAACCTTGTCAAATCATTTGGCTTTTCATATAAAATTAAATATTTCATCTCATCCCAGCAAAGATGAGTGCTCGGGTATAAATGTGAAGACACTGCAACAATAAAGAGAAGCTGAGGCATCTTACAATTGTATGTACTTGTATTTCCATTATGTAAACTGAATTAAAACTGCAATTAAAATACTGAACGTCCACAGACAGACAGGTTAGGATTTGTACATAGGCTGAAAAGATAAGTTAATTAAATACAAGTACTTCACTTTAAAATAACATTAAGACCTGGGATTTTAAAGATGATTTTCACTACAAGTGTATCAGTTTCTTTGTCATATGCCAAATCCCTCAATCTGATCGTCTCTGTGCCAGTGAGAGTCAGGTGAGTTAGCCGGAGGCAAGGATTGTGGGAAGGGATAATAAATGAGGAGGATGAATATAAGAAAGCTTAAAGGATCAGACCCAAAGGTCGAGGTGACGGCAGGTCTCAGGACGTGACTCATAAAGGCCAGTTGTGTCCGGTAGAGGCATTAAAAATCAGAAGTGAACCTCCTGCAGTTCCCTCTGGCCTCTTCTTCTCTTTGATGCTCCAGGTGTGTGATACCATCAAATAAGTCATCAGTTCATTTCATTACATTGTTATTAATATTATCTCTGTTGACCCACATTGCACATCATTTACTGGAAGCGCCAGGAGAAGAACCAGAAAAATGTGGAATTATGGCTGAAAAATGTCCTGTTTTAAAAAAATAAAAAATCTCATCACAGTCTTATAAAAAAATGCAATATTTCCCCATGGAATCAATCTTTTAGGCTTTGGTTTGTTTTGACAGGATGGTCCACCGTAATAAACAACAGAAGGCTTTTTTTTGTTGAAATGACCCTCTGAACTAAAGAATTTTGACATAGTGAATGAAATTAGAAGCACATATCAACAGGTGCCTTTTGTAGCCGTTAGGGAAAGGACACTACAGTTTGTTCCAAAAAAGAAAAAGAAAAACAACAGAACTGTTCATTCAGTTTTTATTCACCTACTAAGTGGTTAGAGCATTTTACTGTTATCCATTACTTTTTTTTTCCCCCCACTTCTTTCATCATACTAAAATCCAGTGTTTCACTTCACAAAGGTCTGGGACATCAAAAATTTGATTGTCTGTTTATGCAAAAGGCAATTTAGCTCAAATCATTATAAACTATTATAAAGTAAATGGAATGAAGAGCATAATACTGAAAAAATCTGTGCAAAACAAGTTCAAGTAATGGTTAAAAACACAATACATTATTTTAACTCAAACGACATTATATCTTTCACAGTACAATGTATTATTTTAAGCCCACAGCTTCAACAGCAGTTAGATGGAACACTTACGTAAAGTATTAGTCAACTTATTTGGCTTAGAGAAGCAGCTCAACGCCGCTTGTCTCTGGATTTAAGCATGCTGAGACCACAGGAACCGATCACAGCGATCAAGCATTGTCTGGATCATTGCCCTGAAACACAAAACAAAAGAGACTGTACTGCACTGCAATGATAAAGTGCCCTTACTGATCCAAGTGATCCAGTTTCTAGTGGACCTTGGAATTGGAGTTTATATTGGCCTCCTGACCCACCTCTGCCTTTTCTCAGCTACTTTCAGCAGCTCACAGACCAGTTTGGAGTGCGGTGAAAGGACCAGCTGCATGCCACATTCCTCCAAGATGGCTAGAGCTCGGTCAGGCCCGGCTGTCCGAGCCAGTTTCAGGGTCAGGTTCTCTGGGCTGACCCTTCCACTGCAGTCTGCAGAGCCGTTAGACCAGCTGCCCCCGTTAACGCCTGTGAGCTGCTCCGTCACACTGCTGTACTGCTGAGACAACTGGATCAGGAGCTTCCACTCATCCAGAGTCTGAGGCTCGACTCCTGGAGAACATCAGAGATCAGACATTAGTCCATATTAAGGACACATTTCAAGATAAGCACTGTGCTGTATTTTGGATGAACAAACAACTTTTGAAGTAAAAATACAAAAATAAAATTATGACAGTTTAATATTAACAACTTTTTAACCTTAGTTCACATATCCAAGTGGACAATGCCCATAAGCAGTAGATGAACTGTTTCTAGCACCAAACAGAAATCAGGAAACTGTTATGAATTTAAATACTGGATGAAAGATTTTCAATGTAAGCAGAAACAAAATAACATAACCAAGTTGGGTGTGTGTTTGGTCTCATGCAGGGTGAGACAGACTGATGATGCTGAACAGATAATAGCTGACTCGATGTACAACTTTGCTCTCTTTTACTCATCCTCTTCTACAGTTACTGTAGTAGTTTTACCGCCCCCTACAGACAGGACTTTTAATACATTTATATACCTTACTACATCTGGTAGCAGTGAGGCATGTACACGTATTTTTTTTTTTTACTTCTTTGGAGTTAAGAGCCCACATCACAAGTGAATATAGCACAAAGTCTTAATTTTATTTGCTAACTCCTCAAATCTGATGAGCTAAACAAGATTCTTTAATTTATGAGGATCTCAAACCTCAAGCCTAAATTTACACAAAAACACTGAACTGAAAAAAAAACAACAAAAACAAAAATCTAACCCCCTTCTTAACACCCCCCCAAAAAATAAATAAAATAAGGTATTACCTGAGGCTTCCTTAATAAAAGAAGGACAACTGTCACATAGTCATCTATAAATGTAATTTTATGTTATCTTATCCTCTACACACATATATATACACATATACACACACACACACACACACACTATTTATTTATTTATTATAGGTACTGAGAAGTTTTACCATCAGGTCCCTCCAGCAGACTAATGTCATCCAACTGACAGATGGTGGAAAAAGCCTCCGAGCGACGCTGCAGCTCACAACAGAGGCAAAGGTATCCACTCCAGTATCTGCATGCACACAGAATAAACAGAGGGACAAGTGACACTGTAAACCCACTGCCAAAAGCTTCACCATGAATACAAAGGGTTGTGTGCAAAACTAAATAAATGAACCAAAAAAGCTGTACCCATGACTGCGGCACAACTCTGCCATCTTCTGCTTAGAGGAAAAGTCTGCAGGAAGGCGAACCAGCAGAGAAAGGAGGCGTCCGTATCCCCAACTGAAACAGTGTGAATGCCACCTGCAACAGATGTTTCAGAGATCTGTTCTTTTATCTTCACATGTATTCCATTGATCATATTTTGAACAGCTGCAACATTACTTTCATGTCAGTATTTTATTGTATAGTGCCCTGAATAAAGTCCTGTGCTGTATTCATGACGGTTGTTTATTAACCCTCAAAGACCCAACCAGCTACCAGAGACCAACAGCTTCTACTGATGTAAAATGTTAAGTAAATTTTGAACCACTACTCTTATCAATTCATTTAAGTAAGTGAGGTAAAATGCAATAAGTCACATTTTTAGCAGTATTGGATTTGGCTTTTTTGGACATTCAGAGGCTCCATAGTGAACATGGAAACATCTCCTGCAATACTGATTCACCAATAAAACCCACGTAGTTTGACAAATGACAGTGGTTGAAGATGCTTAAGTCACTTTTTCTTCACTTTTCTGTTTTGATAAAATAACCTCTGAGTTTACTGTGAACTTTAATGAACTACATGAAAATTCAGACAGATACATGAAAATTCATTCTGAAATTGGCACAAAAGTAGTTGTGGGTCTTTATGTTAACAGATCATCTTTCCTTGCTTAATGTCTAGGTATATATTTACATTGTACATAAACAGTATCAAACCTGGGTTGTCCAATAGGAGTCAGGGTATCACAGTGTTGAGGAGCATCATGTATAAGTGCAAGCTCCAGCCAATCCTGTCGCAGTGATTCTGGTTCAAGAAGAGATTGCAAAAAAGACAACCTAGAAGGAGAAATTAATGTAACGTAAGATTTAAGGTCTTTTTTTAAATTATACAAAGGGAAAAAAATTCTAAATGTACCTGTGTTCCTCAGTTCGTGACTGGACCAGATTGTCCAGGTATGCCAGGAAGTGTCTTTGCTGAGCCATAGCCATTACATCAGCAGGAGTTATGGTAGGATAGAACTGGGAAAATGTACGTACAGCCGCCTCTCCGTGCTTCTCATACAGCCTGAATGTCAAAGTAATGAGGTCACTATACAAATCTTAATTAACATGCTCATTATTTTAAGGAGAAACGCTGTTACTGACCTGTATAAGTGAGGGAGGAGAGCAGGTGCACTCCAGGACTGCAGCTCCTTCAGGCTGCGCAGTGACCTCAGCAAATCCCCTCTCTGAATGACCTCCACCACCTTACTGGACTGGGAAAGTTCTATGGAGAAAAAGGTCACATGTAAGACCAAACTGCATCAGTATCAGTTAATACAGTTATACAGTATGTTAGTCTCAGTCTTCACACATCCAAGACTAAAGTGAGCCATAGTTGTCCATCAGTAACACCATTATAGTCATGGAAGTTAGTTGTACTGGATTTGTGCTCACATACTGTACAAAGTTGATATACTTGTACTTGCAGCTTTAATCCATTACATCACAGAGTGAAATGCTGTACTTTTACACCACCACATTTGTCTGATAGTTTCACTTACTTGTTAGCTTTCAGATACCAATTTTAAAAGCCTTATAAACTGACTTCAAGATAAAATATGATTATCACAAGACAGACAACACAAACACATGATACACAGCTGTTGATCAAACTACCCAACTGTATATTAAGTAGTTAAATTGACCTCATCATTAAACTATTACAGGAGTCAAATGGGACACACATGTTAAAGCAGCACTAGGAAGAATCCAAAAAAATTTAATGCAAGTGAAAAAGTAGGCAGAGCTGACTAATAACCCCGCCCTGCTGCACAACACTTTGCCCCTCCCACTCACTGATTCCCTGCCTAGTCAGGGATCAATTTTTAACTTACTTAAAGATAATTGTAAACTAGATTAAACAAAATTACTGTCAAACCAAGACAAACATTATTCTGCCCAAATTTTTTTATGTGATCATACTCTGCAGAATTAGGTGAATGGTGTTGGAAAAAATGGTTGGACAAAAATCTCAGACAGATGGAATTTGTGGTATTACTCTATATCCTCTACATGAGCCAATTGGTACAAAACACTGTTTATGTCATCACCAACAATCAGTCCAGTTTATTTTAAACTTTTTGCTCTAGAAGAACTCTACAGATTTGCAATAATTTAAAAGTGAAAAGTAAATAGTCTGACCTCGCATGGCCTCAATGAAGGAGCTCTGTACATCCGACTGCTCCTGATAACACAGCAGACACATTCGCCTTACACGTTCTTGATCGAGGAGGAAAAAGTATCGTCGTAGAAAGGTTATGCAGCCGAGTGCATGCTCATCCCCCCGTTTCCTAAAGCAGCTCAGCTCTGTGTACAGCATGGCAAGCTGAGTGAGATTAGCCAGGAGATCTGATGGCACAGGTTTGGGAGACACCACTCTCACAGGCTCTGGAATGGTCCCATTTGAAACTTCAGGCTCCTTCTCTTTGTGATCTGACGTCAGCTGTTTTTCACACTCGTCCCCTTGTTCTCTAAGCTCTGAGGAATCTTCTGTCTTCTCTGGTAACATGTTTCCTGTTGGTTCTCCTGTTAAACAGGACTTGTCCTTTAGCTCTGAACTGGTGTTTAAATAATCCTCCTCCCAGTTTTCCTCTCCTGAACCATCAGATTTTGATGCAACCTCTGTGGGTCCAAGAATCCTCTCCAGTACCGGGAGCCATTCCAGCAAAGTGTCTTCCAGGCAAACTGGATCCAGTAACACCAGTGGATCTTGGATCTGGGTGCTGATGTTGGATATGAATGAATCGGAATGTGTCAGTTAAAATAGATTTTTCTTAAAAAACATCTGACATTCTAAAATTAAATCCTGCGCTTACATAGCACGGTCTGTTGCTGATTGAAGTTCCTCCATGTCTGCCTCAGTGTTGGGAATTTCAGCATAAATCCTGTGACACAAATGTAATCTGAAATACTTAAACTGGTCTGTTGATAATAAAATATATTCTCTAAAAGTCACAAAAGATAATGTGTACATTTGACATTGGTTTATTTTCTAACAGTCTGTGCCTCATTTGTATTGGGTGTAAATAGTTTTAACTTACTCATTTTCCATTTCTTCAGAGTATATAGCTGTAGGAGCAGAAAATTCTGTTTGTACACCTTCTCTGAAGTCGGGCCGTTGCCAGAGCTCGGAGTTCATCTGGAGGGTGTTGATCTTCTCTGTTGTCTTCTTAACAAAACTGGAGACACTGATGAGAATCAAATCAGCAACTTTTAATCAAAAACACAATGCTTTAACAACCTGACAGGAAAATGTAACAACATTCAATGCAGCTTTTCATCTGTCAAACCAGTGAGTGAGATGCTTAGAAGTGAAACGCACTACGTGGCCGCACACAGGAATAACATGGACATAAAAAAACAGATGTGTATCTTCAGTGGAAAGGAGAAGTAAACTAGAACAGAAGCTTAGTTTAGTTTCACTGATGAAAATAAGACAAACTGAAAGAACAGGCCTATGAAAACCATGCAAGAAAGCAGGAAGAAGAAGAAAACTTAACTGACGCCTTTATTGTTAGGTTGTGTTGTTATTCTGAAGTACTATGTGGAGTTTAACCTGGTTCTATGTGTAGACTTTAATCTGGTTCCATGTGTTCTGTAGAGTTAAATCTGGTTCTCTTTGTTCTTGAGTTTAATGTGGTTCTATGCGTTCTGTAAAGTATAACCTAGTTCTATGTATCCTGTATAGTTTTAACGTGGTTCTATGTGTCTTCTGTATGTCTTCTGTGTATTCTGTAGAGTTTAATGTGGTTCTCTTTGTTCTTGAGTTTAATGTGATTGTATGTGTTCTGTAGACTTTAATGTGCTTGTATGTACTGTCATTTCAGTGGACGTTTACCTTTCTTTGACGGCCTGCAGTGCAATGCGGGGGGGTTTGGGACGGAAAGACAGGGGGAGATGAAACTGTAGACCTTGTTCAGATCGTTCACCCTCCATACGCTCACTGCTCTGTGGATCTGAATAAAGATGGTGGCAAAAGCCAAGGGAAAAACACAGATGGATGGAGTAGTGGAAGTGAATGATGAGAGGGAGAGGACAATAACATGCAAGCAGATGGAGCAAAGGTGCCAGACACTATAGAGACAACATAAATTAAATGCTGCACAATATGAAAAAAAAAATTATGATGTGTGATACAATGAAACAGACAAGAAACTTAATATTAACAGTGCAGACAAGTGAAAATTACATTCAAAGCATGACTGTCATTCAGGGTAATTATTGGTTCCAAAGCAAACCAAATAGAGCACAACTTTTATCAAATTATTTATTGTGTAAATCAAATCACAAATATTTTCATTATATTGGCAATACAAAAAACAGCAGCGACAGAATTTATCAGTAGTAACAGGTTTACAGTAATAAATGTTTCAGCAGCTTGAAATGCTGAAAAATATTTATTTATATTCGTAAATTATTCAAGTAGTATAGCAGTATTCAATGTTGAATGGCTATTAAACTGAAAACAACTTCAGTTTCTTTTATCATTGAATCCAGAAGCAGGGACAGAGTAGTGTGTTGCTGCTGCATAAACACACAACGAGAGCACAGAGAAAGAAAGACAAAGTGTGTCAGAGAAACAGAGAGAGATGAAAAACAAAGTGTGTTTGAGTGACTCAAGTTTTCCGTTTCTGTTGTCTGTTATTCTGGTTAATCATTTTGATATTAATAAGGTAAATTTGTTGTGATTTACTATGTTCTGTTGATATTTTTTTTTATTACTTCAAGAGTTCTTGAAAACTCTGTGACATATCTGATCCATCTATATCACTCAGCATCATGCAGCAGTATTGGGCTATAGATGAAAACATTTTCCTGTTTATTGTAAACGCTAATGATGGGAAATTAAATTTAATATTTAATGAGTCCCAGGCCAAATAATTAAAGACCACAATAATGAAAAGTGCCAGTGTTATTGGTTTTTCTAAAATACATTTTCTGTACATCAGTGCTACATAAAAGTTGTGTAAGGTCTAAATGTGGGGTCAGTCTCTGGATTAGACACACACTGTAACACCACGCAGCTAAAACACAAATCCTCACCAGGAGAACTAAATGGTAAAGTTGTCACTTCACTTGTTGGCACAAGTGCAACAAATCTTTTGCGTATTTGTGTAAACACATGAGTAATGTGTCACTACACTTGGTGAAAGTCCACCAGGTACAGGCTGAAAAATGCACAGTTTGACTGTTACACATAGTATGTTATGAATCCTGGCAGCCTGGAGCCCAAATACAAACACAAGTTAATGATTAAAAGTGACTGTTGGCCATGTGATTCGCTGTGGATCCATTCATACGTTTAATCTGAAATGGTCAGAGCGTCATCTGACCTGTTATTAATATTTTCAGAGCTGGAGGATTTACAGATACCCATCCTTACCGACAGCTGCTGCTCAATAAGAAATTCTGAGTCTTACCATGATCCACCTGATCCTCCTCCTGCACAAAACTGAACTCCCTGAGCCGCTCCTCCTCCGACGTGGACTGATTGATGAGGGAGCCTGTCTCCTCGTCTGACTGACTGCCTCTACGGCTGATCACACGGTAGATTCCACAGTCCAGGACATTAAAACTCTCCTGGAAGATTCACATGAAAAAATGATAAGTGAAGTCATTCATTGCATGCAAGATTTTATAACACTAAGGCAAGTAAAATAAAAAGGATTTAATAGACTTTTCTGCTCACAGTAACACTATTCTGTGACAATAGAGAAAAGGTAAGACTAGAAAAAGTATTTGTTGGTTGTGCATTTTCTACACAAGCAGCTCTCTGGGGTTTATGATGGGTGTTAACAGAGAAACAAGCCTGAAATACTGAAGTTTTATTCCACTTTCAAACAGGCATATAGTCAAATACAGAGACACTGTATACATATAGTATCAGATTCACCTAATAAAAAGAGGAATTATATACAGGAAGTTCTGGTTATTTTTACTTACATGGGAAGAGATGCTGCTTCTGCGGCTGCTGGAGGCGGAGTCCAGAGGCTCCAGCTTTAAGATGACTTCCTCCAGCTGGCCAATCAGATCCAGATGTGTGCTGGAACTCAGCTGAGACTTCAGGTGTTCGAGTCGGTCAATGGGAATTGATTTCCTAGCCTAAAATAGACAGAAATAGCCAACCATGCATTAGTAATTTAAAAAAGTGACAAAAATCCAAGCTACTTATAAAAGTCAGTATTAAAATGCAGTCAATTTTAGCATCAGGGTCTGGTTAAAACACTCCAGAGTCAACATAATCTTACTGTTGCAAAGGTAAAATAAGAAACAAAACAATTTCTTATTAGATCTGCATATGGAGTAACTTTCTGATATCAAAACAGTAAATTTTGCTACAAGGTGTGGAGTTTGCATCCTTCACCTGGGGTCTGTAGGACAGTTTAAGGTAAAGCCAAAAGTTTAGATGGTCTGTAACACTTAACATCTCCATAAATCCTCTTACTATCCACACAGTGCACCAGGAACAGGAGTGTTTTTTCTTTATAACTTTCTTTGCTTTTTTAATCTGCACATCCAAGTGTGCAGGATCATCTAGGAAAGTGGTCAGTAGGTGGTGCCTTTAAACATTCTGAGCTGCCATCTTGAATGTAACCTGCGGGGAATGTTAGGGTTTGAACCCTGAAATGAACCAGTAGTTTTAGCTTGACCCTTAATCGTAATTTGTCATACAGGCTCCAGGTCAGGTTTGTCTAATTGTTTATGAGCAGTGTTCAGAAAATCCCAAAGGTAATAATTAAGATCCTTACTTTAAAACAACCATTCCTTTTTTTGGCTGGGCTATTCAAAAATTACCATAATACATCAGAGATTGTGTTACTTTGTGCACAAACATGATGGTAGCAGCCATCTCACCCTGCTTGTAGTAATGGCATGTTGGAACATACAGCAGACAACTGCGGCCAAAAGCCAGGACTCTCTGCGCAGCAGGCGCTCAACACAGCGCTCTGCTGACAACAGTGAATAATGGGACAGACGCCCGCTGCCATGGAGACAGAACAGCTCACTGCGGTAGACCGCAACATCAACCAAATCTAGAAAAACACAAAAAAGGTTGAGATTAATTCACAGTAAAAAATAAAAAAGAAGGATTTATTATGATTGGTTAAATTATAATTCGCAGGATAGCGCCCCTGTTATGCTCTGATATTTGGTAGAGGTATCACCATTATTAAAATGTAATTTGTGTGATTATGTTGGATCAGCTATGATGCGCAAAGAAAGACATTTCAGAAAAAAAGCACAAATGTATTCATTCATGTATTTGTAAGCAAATTTTTTGATCATGGGAGGACAGGAGAACATACCTTTGACTTCAGTCCACAGAAGTACTTGGCCATTCTGAGGTGTGAAGATATAAATAGCTGAATCAGTCCAAGTCAGCAAATTTTGGTCACTACATAAATAAAACAATGTACAATTAGACAAGTGATTTTTTTGTATTGTCTGACATTATTATTAGAATATTTTCTCTGTTGTTTTAATCAAAACCATTCAACATTACCCCAAATACAGAAGTTTAGGGAAGGCGACAGACTGGGGGCTCTTCTGTGCTGGGTTATAATGTGGCTCATTTCTATTCCCAAAGGCGAAAAAAAAAAACAAAAACAAAACACATTTACAGGCTTTCATTAACCATTTACAGCAGAAAGATAAAGAACGGTAACAATCAGTACCTGTAAGAGATGAGGGGTAAGGGAGGACAGGCCAGTAACTGTTTGAACTGATGTGTGCTCAAGACCTCGCCATTAAAATTGGCCTCCCATATTCGAGACCCCGGCCGAGCGCAGTACAGCAAGGGAGGCTGACCCACTAATAATCCCTTACTCTGAGGAAAAAAACAAGCTCCATACTCCCCATCACGCTCTTTATTTCCAACACGCCAGAACTTCTCCCTAAGGGTAGATACACATAAATATACATCATTGCTTACATTATTAAACATCCGTAAAAACTATTTCACTTGTATAGTCCTCACTTGTTTGCCAACTAAATGCTGCAAACCACAAAATAAAATACTTAATAACATATCCTTACCCCAGGTTTAGCTTATCTCAGGAAAACATAAAAGCCAAAAAAAAGGAAAGTAAGAAATATGAAATGTAAATGGGACAAAATGTGTAATTTCACCCACTTTGTCCACAAAAAACAAATGCCTATATCAGAATTTGAAAAATAGGGACTAAAAGTGTTTTACTAAGAGATACATCTGATGCATGTGATCAGCTGACTTGATTTTCAGCTTGTCTGAGCATGACTGGTGACTGACTGATCATTTCATTTGCCACTGTCATTTGGCGTTATTCGATAATTAGCTGCAAAATGGTTCCGATTATGCACAGTGACACAGACAGTAAACGTCACAGCAGCACACAAGGGTGCAAACATATCGTCAGAACAAACATTCTTCTTTGTAAGTGCAAACACAAGGAACAAAATGATAATAAATGACTTGTCAGTTGAAAGGGACACAGGACATCTCGGTGGTAGTGGTGTCAGGCTGCTGAGATTAGTCATGAGTGATCACTCATGTGTTACTGTTATGACATAATAGCAGTAACATGTCATATCAACATTTCATGTTTGAGGTGTGCCTTTGGCCTCTGACCTAGAGCACTATTTAAAAATTTGACAGAGTGAAAGAAAGCCTGGATTGTGTTGCACTTTTAGAGTTATTAATCAAAGTTATTTAATAGATTTAACAGTTTTATTATGAACATGAAATTACATTTTCCATTGATGGAAAGGTACCAACGATGTGTATATACTGTCAATTAGTTAAGTTATTGCAAAAAAAAAATCGGAATTTTAAAATCACTTTTAGAAAATTAAAATCCAGAGAGAAAATTATTATCAGCACATCTCAATGTATGTCATAGAAGGGTGGATTCTGCATTACATCAGTCATTCTTCATGGTAAACATCTGCCAGCAGCAGTGTAGACTAACCTGTCTGTGTCACAGAGGTAGCAACGACTTAGGGATGATACCAGCAGTCGGCCATCTTGGTACCCAAGCTGAACAACTCTGGAGTCCACAGTGGTGACTGTCTGAACAGGAAAGATGACGAATGCTGAACCCTAAACACAAAGAAAGAAATACTGTGAATAATTTAGTATAGAGATAAGAGGAACACAGCAAGAACTGGGAAATAGCAATAGTGTCTATTGAACCTTTAGATCAGGGGTCACCAATCCTGGTCCTCGAGGGCCGGTGTCCTGCATGTTCTAGATGTTTCCCTCTTCCATCACACCTGGTTCAATTAATG
>JAPQRQ010000023.1:14563735-14574162 GCA_037367365.1 Apogon talboti
TGTTTCCCTCTTCCATCACACCTGGTTCAATTAATGATCAGTTCATCTCCAAGCTCTGCAGAAGCCTGATAACGATGTAATGGCATCCAGGTGTGTTGGAAGAAGGAAATATCTAAAACATGCAGGGACACCGGCCCTCGAGGACCACGATTGGTGACCCCTGCTTTAGATACTTGACTGAAAGTGTAATATTAGAAATGTCAGTTCGCCTGTAATCTAACTTGCTGCCTGACAAAGTTGATTTAGATTTGATCGTAACTTTTCAATAGATGTGTTTGTGACAATCACATTAACAGGAAACTAAACATAAGAAATATTAAAATGAAGAACTGAGGGAAGACACTGATAATCAGTAGTGTTGCTCTGATACCTTGCCCAGTTTAGAGGATCCTGCTCGCAGATATGACACCTTGCCTCCTGTGTCACCGACAAAAACTCTGAGGGCACTGGTGTCCCAGCAGAGTGCAGTGATGATCTGCCCTCTGTGATCCCAAGACACACTGACCCTCTCTGGACGACCCCGCCGCTCCAGCTGCAGTTCCCACACAACCACTAGACCCTGACTGGACCACAGACAAAAACAGACACAATGTAAACAACACAGCCAAGAAAGCCCAACAGAGGAACTGTGCAGAGGAACAGGGCATATCTTCTTTGAATGTGTATTCTAACCTTGTCGCAACAGCAATAAAGTCTTCATCATGAGGACAACAGGCCACCTGAATGATGGATCCCTCCTGAAAACAGGAAGGTCACATTAGGTAGAGTTAAAAGCAGAAGAATATAGTAGGTAGGTCTATACGCACCAATGGTAATCAGGCACATACTGTATTACCTTATGGGTGAGGATGAGCCTTTGTTTCCATCCCTCCCTCTGAATCAGGTGCAGCCCTCCTGCTGATGTGCCTAATGCAAGCCACTTCCTTGAAACTGCCAAACAGGTACACTGTAACACACCAGAATCAGGTTTCAAAAGAGTTGACATACACTACCAGTCAAAAGTTTGGACACACCTTCTCATTCAAATGAGATGAGATGGATTGCAGAGTGAAAGCAAAAGAGCCAACAAGTGCTCAAACTGCTGGAAAACATTTCAGGTGACTACCTCATGAAGCTCATCCAGAGAATGCCAAGAATGTGCAAAGCAGTAATCAAAGCAAAGGGTGGCTATTTTGAAGAATCTAAAATATGAAACATGTTTTGAGTTATGTCACACTTTTTTTAACTACATAATTCCATATGTGTTCATTAATAGTTTTGATGCCTTCAGTAAGAATCTACAATGTAAATAGTCATGAAAATACTTTTGACTGGTAGTGTAAATATTAATGAAACTTCATTGTTTGTAATAACATTTTAAATTTTTTTAAACATACTTTAAAAAATACTCATACTTTTCCTCAGACTGACAAGGTAACTTTTCTGCTTGATGAAGTCCACTATTACTGCTCTAACTTTAGTCAAAGTTTGTCCAGTGTATATGTTAATATGTACTATCCACACATTTTCAGGGGAAATCTTCCCCTGTGAGATAAATGTAAATTTACTCAACTAATATAAAAGCTTCTATAAATGATCAAACTTACCTTAAGCCTGCCAGAGTCTAAACGTAGAGCAGACAGAAGCTGATCAAGACAGTCAAACTCTGCCAGAACATTTCCGTGGTTTTCTGGCACAACAGGTACAAGAGGCATCTTTATGGCTGACTGTCCAACTAAGAGAGGAGACAGGGAATAAAGTGTGGATAAGATGTGAAGCACTTCAAAAGTTTTGCTTCCTTAAACACAAAGGCCCTTGACTGTGTGGTATCATATGACTTTCAGTATCTACCTTGCCAAGATGGCATTGGTCCAGTTCACACTACCTTCAACCTAGTATACATTTATACTAAAAAGTAGACAGTTCAGCTTAATTATGAAACACAGAAGCTTGATAATCAGCCGTAGGACAGACTCTAGTGTCCACTACACAAGAACAAGAGGTCACTAGCTGAAAAGAGAGCACATACAGTGTAGTTTGGCTTTGATTTACTTCTTGTGGTATTTAATGAACTAATGAGGAAGCAGAAGCAAAACTAAAGCTGTAAAAATAAACATTTCACTGTGCATGGTAGATCAGTGTCATCAATAAAAAGTCAAAATATAAATGCTCTTGGACACAGAAATATATGAACCATAGAGACATTTAGCAGCTTTTCATTTCACCGGCAGGGAAAATCCAGAGATAGCTAGATTGAATATTTGTCACACCGTATTTATGTCAGCCTTCTGAACAGCAGCGAAAGATGCATTTAAAGCAAAGTATACACATTCACGGACATCTGACAGTAAGGGAAAAAAAACACGCAAACATCACAAGTACTAGAAATTTTAACTGTAGCGTAAAGCTTTACATTATGATGAAAATTGCGCACTTTTTAAAGCTGATAGCTCAACAATGTATTTTAAAACAGAAGTTTACTGCACATGCACGTTTGTTAGCTAGGTCAGGTTAGCATAGACCCTCTAATTAACGTACTACACGGCTGTTAATAGTTAGCTGGTAAACGCGAAAAACCCCGTCAATAAACCTTAAAATTTCAAGCTTTTGTGTCTGTCTCTCAAAGTAACGTTTCTCTTACTGTGGCCGTGTCAACTGGCTAAACAGGCAGCTTTGTTGGTTAGTTTTCCATACTAATTCACAGCGGAGGCGGTATATTGATTAAGTTGCTGCAGTGCGCTCGTGAACAGGCAGCCTGCATCACGAGACCGTCTGCTGACACTGATGCTAACATTTCTGACCAAAATAACGAACCACCGAAAACCCTCAAAAGTGTTAAACACAGAACGAAATAGCCGTACGACACATACGTGATGGATATCTGAGGCCATTCAAAAAATCTGAGGACTTTACTCACCCCGTCACTAGATTTCGGGTAAGTTAGCTAGTAAAGCGGTAAGCTAGCAGGGCTGTTCAGTCACTGTATTCACAAACTCACCAGATGATACAAATGACACTACAACAGTCCCGACAGCAACTCCAAGCCGAGCCTGATCCCGTTCTTTACATGTCTGGTTTTTGTTCAAAGCCTGTAGTTAGCGTCACATCGTCCTGGGGCTAGCCGTCCGACCGACCCACAGACCTGTCAATGGTCCGCTCAGCTGACCGGACACTTCCTGAACCCCAAACAGCCGCGATGCATTCTGTGGTGTACATTACCAAAGCAGAACCACGGCCATTAGTGGCACAAGTAGAATACAAACATAGACGTATTAACATCAAAACATAGCTAAAGTCTCAAAAGTATAAGGAATCATTACATAGAAAAAGTGCAAGTGGAATCTACTTTAACTGTACTTATCTAATCATCTTATATTGGATATTGTGCAGGCTACTTTATGCAAATACTATTTCTGCAAAGTAACTACTACTTGACAAATAAATGTATTAAAGTGTAAAAAGTACAATATGTTGCCCTCTGAAATATAGTACCACTACAAAGTTGCGCAACACATACATTAGAAGCAGCTCAAAATGTCAAGAAAAGTATCTTACTTTCTAAAACTGACTGTAGCACAAAACAAGCCTTCTGACATATTTAACAGCAGCTTTAAAACAACAAAAGCGCATGAGCAGAAGCGCTGCAATTTCAACAGAAAGAGTAGGATCAAAAAGCTTTATTCCTCACTTTTAATTCAGACTAACATTTTTGTCTTCAGTGCAGACAGAATGTGCAGACAATACAAACCAGTGACAGTGTGACTGGATCTCACACACACTAATGCACTCGAGTGCTAAATGTCTTTACAGTATTGCTATATTCACTTCTTCTTTTCAGTTTCCACATATCGTCCCAGTGCTTAGAGGAGCTCCTTGTGTGTCCGGGCTCTTGTCGTTGTTCTTCGTACTGATGAATCACATGTTGGCAGTCCTCTGCTTGCCTCTAACACCTCAGCCTGTTGTCCTGAGTGCCTTTCTGATTTCCATCTGAAATTTGGTCATATTACACCATTCTAAGTGTCCCATTTAACTTTTAATGGTGTAAATCTTTCAACCACTGAAAAAAAAAAAAAACACAAAAAAAGAGAAAGAAACTAATTACAGTTATTTTTGACTGAGATGCAGTTAGTCTCTGAATATTTAGGGATATAGCAGCATCTGCCTGTATCCTCATTATAAGCCACTGTGAATCACGTCCCATCAGGCTGTAATGGGTTGTCTCTTCACATCAGTCTGGAGGGCCTACACAGGCCATTTGTCCATATACCGTAATGATTTCCTTGTCTCTCCTTTGAAAAACTGTCAGACCTCAGGTTTTCCTCATCATCCGACGAGTTTGCCAGATGTGGAACTTGCTGTAGGCTGTCTGCAGCATCTCCTCCAAGTGCCCTGTGAGCTGTGAAAAAGACAAATAATTTAATGCACAAGTATCATCTGCTAAAGGCACTCGTATAGTTATTTATATCCCAGTGACTTACATTTGTACTTAAATACTGACGCTGAATTTTATCCTGAAAAGGACGAAGCTTGGTCATCTGAAATCTCTCGAGGTTCGACTTCATTTTCATGACCTATATGAAAACAAAGTTTGAGGATATAATAAAGATAGAAACTGTGAATTTATATAAAGTATATCACATCATCCAGGACTATTACAGTATGTAACATGTAGTTATGTATGAAATATGGTGCCCTCTGGTAGCTACACAATAGACTGTATTTTTAATGTACACTTACATATGCACTACTACAGACATATCAAATGTGCCAATTAAATTATGTTTTCAACCTTTTCCTCCAAAAATGGTGTGTTTACAGGAAAACAGGCCCAGAAGTGTCTCAACAACTCTCCGGCAGCTGCATAAAGATGCTTCAACTCTCCTTGAACCTCCGTGGGTACCATCTCTGAAAAACGGCAAATGAAAAAACAGTGTGTGCAAACATTATGAATTTTCATATTTCCTTAGTATTATATTCAGGTTAAAGCTACAGAATACTGAGTATAAAACAGAAAAGTGTTGTTTCCATGAGAATAAACACTATTCCATCTCTCCTTAAAGTTGAGTTGAGAGCTGCTGTGGGACAACCTTCGGCAACACAGGGGTGCTTGCAGCAATCACTGGCAACCAACATTTATCATAAGTAACTTTAATATTATTTAACAACTGTGCAAACACACTTACGATTTATGGCTTGCTGTGCTCCTGCTTGCATGAGGACACCGCCTGGAGAGAGCGCTGCAATGGCAGAACTAGCTGAAGTACTGGACAACACCTGCGGGGAGTGATGAAGCACTTTAGAGGCACCACCAGACGTCACCCTATTTCTATACACAATGTCTTTGGTGAATAAGCACCTTCATAAATCAGGGTTTATCCTCTATTTTAAAGCTATTATGAAATGAGCCATGCAGCAATCCCTGAAGGATCCATGATCTGCAGGACAAACCAAAAGCATTTGGTTTGTCCTGTGCTTGTTACTTGGCGCAGAGAATGAATGGATGAAACAACAAGGGTGATCATTAATCTTTGCCTTAGACTAAAACTACTGAATCCGAACTGAGCCTCTTTGTTCTGGATATCTGGTGATGATTATATTATCAGTGAACAACATGGATCATTATACCTCGTTAACCTGAAACAATGGGTACTAATGTTGCAGAAATACAATGGGACTGATCAAACCTGAGTAAGATTGGGTTTGTAGTGGGCCATTTCATGCTGGATGTAGTTGACAGAGTTGATGATATCCTGACTTGTTGTATACTGTTGGGACTGAAGTGGCACAGGACCATGGGCATACCTTACAAATAAACAGAATGCATGAGAAAATATGTTAGAACATGTTGTGAATGCAATGTTATTAATGCATTAATTCTTAACTGAATATATGGGAAAATGGGCTGTATAAACGTCAAGAAATAAGTGGAGGCTGTAAATCACAAGTGTATGTTCCCCAATGAGTGCTGTTGAAATTGGCTGAAAATGGCATTTGATCACTCTTCAAACAATAGAAAAAAAAGAAAAAGGTGTACCACTGTGTATCACCTGCAGCGGATCGCCTTAAGCACCGACATGTGCCAGTGATGTGATAAAATTTAAATGGAAAAAATAATAAGATACAGCTGTAGCAACGTGTGTAATCTGCTAAGTAATCACGTGAAGAACAAAAAAGAAATACTACAAAGAAAATGTAAACCTGCAATACCTGTCAGCTTTCTTGAGGTTTAACGCAACTGTTTTTGGTCCGTTTTCCCTTTGCAAATCCTCATATTCTATGGCCTCTTGTAATCTAACCTACAGAAAAAGAAACACAGACAGAAAGTTTTTTACACAAGTAAACTAACACCTGCATTTGGATTTTTTCCTTTAAAACCACAGTATCATAATACCTTCTTAACAGGTGGCTGGAAGAAGTCAGAATCCCTTGAGTTTCCATCTGTACTGCTCGTCTCACTGGCCTGGTCAACTTGAGTATCCCTTTGTAAGGAATGATGGACATGACATAATGAACACAAAAATGACACTGCAAGTGAGTGTTTTATCATGTATTTTTAACAAATAAATTGTTTACCCTTTGCGTGAGCCTGCTGCCAGCACCATGGCACTGTGATGGTTAAACCGCTTTATAATGGCAGAGTTGCTGCTGTCTTTCACCGTCCTGTTCGAGTTGGAGGTTGAAGGTGTTGGTGTGGAAAGTCCATAACCCTGTGTGACAAAATATACAAAATGTTAAGGTTTAAAGAAGCCATGAAAAATTAAACATACACAGACAGTTGACTATCAGACGTCTGGATTGCTTCAATTAAGCTCCGTCCAATTAAATCTCACCTCATCTAATGTTTTATCCTCTAACGACAGAAGATCAACCAAAGGATTCTTCACACCTTGACTGACCATAGACTTCAACCCTGCAACATATGGATTTATGAGTTTTACACACAACAGCACACCTGCTGTGCTTTACACTAATGAATTAAGTAACATATGCAGTAGCATCAGTTAAAGAGATCAGACAAGCTTAACAGCTCCTACCTTTATCATCCTGCTTGGCACATTCTGAGAAGATATCCTGCGTTCCTGTGTTGATGCGATCTCTGTGAAAATAATGGGACTGGAAAAAACGGGTCCAGAACTCCTTCTCCGTCAGGTTATGAGGCACATTTTCACTATACTTCTGTTTCACTGCAAGCACAAACCAAATGATATACATTTTATTTACGTCAGTCTATTATTATCTAATAGGAAATACTAGTTGCACTTCAGCTCCTTAGAATGAATAAAAATACACATGATTTGTGGTTCCCTTGGTGTATAGCTCTCAACAGTGTTTTCCTGGATGGGATAAACTCAAAGTAGAGATGCAGCGGTTTACCTGCTGGGTATGTTCTGAAGATGGATTCAATGATGTCAGCTGTTAGATTATATCTCAACCCATTGCAGCCGTCTGTCTGAGGTCTAATGTCTGCCTGTAATGCAAAGATTAGACAATAGTCAGTAATTCACAATTTATTTGCCAAGTGCAATGTTGCATTGATAGTGTAAGAATCACGCTGGATAGGCCTGAGGCACTTACCAGAAAGGCTCCAGATATACCGACTTCCTGTTTGTTGTCGCATAAAGCAGGGTCTGCGTTGTTTATGCCTCCTAACCGATTGGCCCAGAATTCCTCAGCACTGATCACTTGGCTCACCACGAGATCTTTATATAATTGGAAAAGTACTGGATCTTCTTGAAGCATTCTGGAGGTACAGAATAACATAGCAATATTTAAGGGGTGTACAATAGTGTAAAATTGCCTGATTGGTCTAATAACAAAAAACAGCTGTGCCAATCTTAACAATTCGGTATCGTAATTAAAACATAATCATAAAATTGATGCAGTGCATATTTCAGAGATAATAGACAAGAAATACAATAAAGCAGTTATGTCTCACCTGTTTTTCTCCTCCAGCTCTTTGTTTGCTTTCTTCTTGAACTTGGGCAGTAGCTGCTGCAGCAGTTCCTTGGCAGCATCACGGTCTTTGAGCGCACTGCTCTCATTGGCAAAGTGGAATGTGGTACTCTCACCGGTGTGAAGGACCAGCTGGAGCTGAATTTTGGCTTTACCATCCGGGCTGATCTTCTGACCTGCACAGATCAAAATTAAAGCATCGTGTAAAGCATTATTAACTTAAGCGGTATTAACTTGAAGATGCTTTGTACTCACAGCGGATGTCCGCATAGAGGTGGCTGACTGTGAAGCGGTCCTTGCCCTCTGGACCCCAGGCTATGCGTTCTGCCATCAGATACAGTGTACCATCCTGCTTCCTCTGGCGAACCTTTTTCAGCACCAGAAGTACTTCCTCTGACAGTGAAGCCATGGCAAAAACTGAGAAAGCACACAGTCCGCGATTAACAGTAATAGCGACATGTCCTCAAGAGCAGTACTGACACATCTCGGTGGAAAAAAATAACAACTATTGTTTGTTCACCTCACCACCTTGTCCAGAACTCAAATACTCAATACTCATTATCAACAGTGACGGAAACATTAAGTAACTTGTATGAAGCGCTTATACGAAAAATCATTTGCTTGCCACGCCGTCTTAAATTAATATTTTGCTGTGGACGGCGTCTTTGTGCTGATATAACAACTGGAATCTAAAAAGGAAGACTCCAGATCTAAGTTGGTAGTTTGCAGGTTTATCATATCAACTTAGCTAACCAGCGATACGTTAGCTAGCGATAACATTACCAGTCAAGAAGAGAAAAGCCTGAGGGAGAAGTCGCTAATAAACTTACTTTACATCAAATACAGTCGATGCTGGCAAGTAGACGTCGCCTTTCTTCAACACATAATCTCAAAATAATCTGTTCTGAATATAAAAAATAGAGAATGACTTGTAAGAACCTGAATTTTTACTATTCTAACAGTGAGCTCCCAGACTTCTGCGCCGACATGACTGCCAACCTGCGTGTTACACCCAAAATGTTCCGATGGGATAACGCGGCCAAGAAAGACAGTTCCGGGCTGAAACTAAAGCGTAAACCCGTAAAAAGAAAATAAAATCCTGATAATATGCACATTTTGGTTTACTCGCAACTAATGATTGTATTGAACTATAATTAAATTCCAATTGTAATGAATACAATTTCTTGAATTGTACTGACTAACCATTATGAAACTTTAATTAATAGGATATTTACTTAATGTAAATATTTAAACATTGCCAATAAATTTTGTAAAGTTTGGCAAATTTAGATATTGACAAATAATAAAAGAAAGATATATCTTGCATACTTATATGATATAATGTATATGTACAGCACTGTGCAAAAGGCCAAGGCCAACATTAGATTTGTTGGTTTAGTAAAGTTATCTAGACCACACATATGCATTTCTCAGTTTTTCTTAATTAAGATAGAATTTGGATATTTGGGAAGCATGTACACCATTAAAAACAACAAAAAACAAAAAGGCAATATATAGTGTGACCTCCCTTTGCAATTAATGTCTTTTGCCCTCAACATGTTTTTTGTTTGAGCTTTATGGCATTATTTTTTTGATGTTTTATATTAGGTTTCATTCAACACATGTCAGATGTTTCTAATTGTTCCTGCTGTCTCTTCCTCTAAGGCTGTGAACACATTTCCAGTATTTTCTTCTTGTATCTGAAGAAAAGAGAATGAGAAATAAATATGTATATTTGTTTCAACTCTGCAAAAACAACAAAGCTAAAGGTGGTATAAGACTTTTGTACAGTACTCAATGTATATTTGTTCATGCATGCATGTACAGTAAATGTAACTGTATAATGCTTTGGTCTGTCCTTTCTGTGCTTTTCAATTAAAATATAATCTAGTTCACACTCAGACATTCTGTAAAAATCAATCATAATTATAGGTAAAAGCATGGAAGGTGGCGAGCACAGTCCATGCTGTACATCACTTTAATATCCATCTGAAAAGTAGGACCACTGAGATTAATCTGTCACATCTCATCCTTTTCACTGAGGCTTCAGCATGAACAGCAATGCCTTGATCCACACACGATGTAGTGACATTCCTACTAAAAATATCATAATGACAAATAATTAAAATGTAACATAACTCACTATATTACTAAAAGGCTGTATATATTAAATCCTTGCAAAAGTAAATGAATAATCCATATTTTTACAATGAATGTATATTAGAACTGTATATACTATATGTCTTTCTCTTAATATGGTTTGGTGTGGTTATTCAGTCGGGTTAGAGTAATACTCAAAAACACCACAAAGTGACAGCAAAGGCTTGGGAATCCCACCAGAGGCCCACATACTGTTTTTATTCATTCTGCTCTGAGAGAAACAATGAAGGTTGTGTGTAATATCTTGAATAGCCTTTTGTTGGTTCCATTCACAGCAGTTAACACAATGTTAACAGTTGATATTAAGAGGACTTTGTCAAATGATGTAAGGCCTC
>JAPQRQ010000023.1:14597410-14610524 GCA_037367365.1 Apogon talboti
CTCACTCACTCACTCACTCACTCACTCACTCACTCACTCACTCACTCACTCACTCACTCACTCACTCACTCACACTCCAGAAGTTTAGTATTGTATAGAGCTTAGCACTGAGATCATACCAGAGAGTTTTCCTTTATGAGAAGCACAGGATTTAATGTAGATCTGCATAATTGGTTCGATCTGAATTTCAAGATGAAGCCCACACTTGCTATAGACAACAATATAGAAGGTTGACGGCTGAATGATTCTTAGGTCGTCTGTGGAAAAAAGGGATTTTTTATTTTAAGTATTAACATTTCAAAAGGTGATTGTTGTTATCTTTAATAAATTATCGTTATTTCAGATGAGAGAAAAATACATACAGAAATCAAACTCACCCATGAAAAAAGGAAGTTTAGAAACCAGTTTATTAAAATAGACCTTTCCACTATCTTTAATTACAATCACCTAAAGATGGAAAATGCATCATAAAGTTAAATACATACTTATGGAAATGGACAATATCCTATGAATATGCTTCCATTTGAGGATATACATGAAATATTCTAATATTTACCGTCTTGTTTGCTAGCAGGATAGTGACTGCAGACAGACAAGTTGATTTATCTGATTTGCCACATTTATCCAGGTCACCAATGACAGAGAAAGCACCTTCAGTTTCCTAAAAACCGTCATGGTGCAAATTATTACAGGCGTGTTATATTGTTATGGCTGAGAAATTAATGTAGTTCAAAATGCCTCACCTCTGAGAGAACATAAGAGCATTCTCCGTGGAAAGTATAACTTTTATCATCATAAGTGGAGATGTGAGAACCACCCAGTATGGAGCAGACACCTGGACACTTTTTATCCTCGCACTTCCACTGACCACGGGTGCACGTACTGTCAACAGAGATCAGTCAGTTTAACCAGGAAGACCACCTTAATAAACAAACTGAAGATGGTGACGTGTTTACCATTCTCGACAGGCTGTTGAGTACGACTCCATAGGTTTGTAACTTTTGCCACTGTGTCGACAGGAGCACTGATCAATGTGAACACACCCTTTGTTTGTAATGTCATCATAGACGGTCCCTAGAGAGAAACATCCCATAATGATTGTCTGGCACATAGTAAACTGTTTTACATTACAGTTTAAGCTTAATTGGCTTCAGTCATATAGCCCTGATTCACCAATGAGTCTCAAGGCATTTTATACTCTGTACTGTATAGTCGATGTCTTCATTTCATTACTTCTTTTAATAAATAAATACCAACATAGTGGGACAGTATACATCAGTTTTACTCTCTACTCTAGGTGTGTTTCTCTCACATCTCTTCCACTTGGATATAAGCTCCATAAATCTAAAAACACCATAATTATATATGTATATACATAAACTTATATGTACGAAAATAAAGCAATGTAACAGATAATGACAATTTTAACTATAAAAGTATCAGTTCTGAAAAGTTCTAAAATAACAATCCACAACTTGATAAACAATATACATCACAATGGTAAAGTATCAATTAAATATCTAACTAAAATAATGATGACAGTTAAATGAGGCTACAATAGCATATATTTCTAATGGATTTTCACAAGTAAAAAAGATTCTGACAAAGTGGATCCTCCGCCTGAGGAGCAGTGGCAGTGCACAGTGAAAGACATATATGTAATGGAAAAAGTAACACATAAACTGAGATTACAAGAACCACAATTCTATGATAAATGGGAAAAATGGACGGACTATATAAACCATGAAGAGGGCACCACCACCGTCATCACTGAATGATAAAGACTTGGGAAAAAAAAAGGATTCATGTAAAATAATGTACTAATGTTGCTTCACTCCACTGTAACTAATACAGAAAATTCTAATAAAAAAAAGTAAAAAAAAAAAATATTCTGACACCTGTGGGGCTATTTCTGAATGTGATCTGTATGTTATTTAAGCTGAGAGGACTTACCATTTGGGCAGAAGCATCCATCTACACAGTTCTTCGTACACATTCTGGATTTCATCAGGTTACTGCAGGTCGTAGGACAAGCACTACCACACTCCTTGTACTCCATGTTGAAAGGACATGTTTTCCCTATGAAACATAACAACAGATTTTAGAAACACCAGACTGTGGTACATAAATACTGGTAAAATATCATAGTACATGATTTTTTGTGCCCCTGTTCTTACCGCATACTTCTTTAGTTCTCCATCGTCGTGGCGAACCGCCTGCATGCGCACACCGACGGGAATACTCTGATATGGTTGAACACAAGAAGGACTTGGTGCTGTTTTTATCAGCGCACTGGTCCTTCTCACAGGCGTTGATGAAGGGTGTGGTGTCGATTAGGTTGTTACAGCTCTTGAATGCGGACCCTGACAACAGGTTCTTACAGGAGTGTTTCTGTGGATTCAGTTACAACATCCAATTTCATATTATTATATGGTTGGCAGAATATTTTTATATAAACCTTGTTGTTTTGAATGAAATTCTGTGATTCAAATCTTGCTTCTCTTACCTGTTTTCCACAGGCCGTTTGGTTTGCAGAGGGGATTTGCTTACACTTTTCATTCAGACCATCAACCTTCCACATCTCCCCATATTCTTGAAGAGTTACAGACATTTTAGTGTCTAAAAGAAAATACAGAAAACAAAAAATCTGAACGTTAGCACCTGTGTAATAGGATTATAGCTGCTTTCATCTAGAATATAGAGCTATACAGCCTTTACTGTATTGAACACCTGCTTGGATGAACTCATTAGCACGCTGTAGTCCATTGAAGTCACCACACAGACCGCAAGTTTCGTTCTTGAATTTTGCATCAAGCTCAACCTAAAAACCAATTGAAAGAAAGAAATGTCTCATCTGATGGTGAAGACAGTGTATCATGTAATGAAAAACTCTGGAACAAGTGAGAAAATGGAACGCCAGTGTAGTTTGCACAAACATCAGACTAAAAAGAAAAATGTGTTTATTATGGTCTCCAGTGCTCCTCATTAGCTTTTGTTTTAACTATCTCTTATTCCTGTTTTCATTTCTTTCTTTCTTTTTTTTATCTTTTCTGCACTTTCCTTCTGTTTAATGTTCCATTCTCTGTGATTTTAATGTAATTATATGCCTTTGTGAAGCACTTTGAATTGCCTTGTGTATGAATGGTGTTATATAAATAAATTTTCCTCCCTTGCCAATGATTTTATGACTTTTAGTGACATATGATCTTAAGCTCATGAATCCTACAAAATAAACCTCTTCCTGTTGTGAATATCATAGTAGGGAAAATTTAGAACTGTCTCTGGCATAATTAACTTTGCCAGTATATATTCCTACAATACAGAAACACAATAAGTACGTCGTCTTTTCACCATCAGAATATTTCCCGAAGACGCTAAAAACTCACTTTGATTAATAAGTACGAATTAATCTGAATATATAACCATCAACTCATATTTCAGTTTATGTGTATTTATTGACTGAGCTCAGTGTCTGTCAGTTATTAAAATGCTCAGAAAATAAAATGTATACATACCCAAAGGGAATTTTCTTCATTCCACATGACAACCAAGCCCAACTTTGCCTCAACTTTTATATATGAGACTGTTTTTGCAATTGTAACACCATAGAGGCTGCATGGTATGGTGACACTAAAGAAATAAAAAATCACAGTAAGATCACTGGACTCAAATTATTACAGAAAAAAAGTGAAATTGTCAAAACTCACAGTTTGTTGTTGACTTTGATGTTGTTTTTTGTTAATTCCACCTCGGCTCCATCAAGCGTCATTGTGACCTTTTTTATACTGGTGTCTCCATTTTTCCTCTTGCGCTGCAGCTGGATATTGAAAGTCTCATAGCTGCTTTTACAATGAGACGTTAGAATGTAGTTGCAAGTGAAGGGAAGCTGGAAGAAATCCCCGTCAAACGTTATGAAATGGTGGTTCCCCCATGTACTGCAATAGCGGTTGTTGGAAGATGGTCTTTTCTCTAATCAGTAAAAACAAAAAGCATTAATTGTACAAAATGTGGTCATTTTAGTTTAGTTTAACATTTAATCTTTACAAGAACATACCTTGAATCACTGCTATTTTTTTTGTTGACTGAACTGTGACTTAAAACAGGAGAAAGACATTTTCAGTCATGACACATTATCATATAAATACACACTTTACCAGAGCAATCAGTTCATACTAGTGACCTGATTATTTTATCCTATGTTCTTCTTTGATTAAATGGACATTTACACCTCATAATGCAGAACATCAATATGTTTTTGAGTTGATATACCAGTGGATACTGCAGTCAGTCCAAAGCAGAAGATGAACCATGGTGTCACCCGGTCAAACAGCATCCTGCCTCTTCTCCTGATCCTTCACTAGTTCCTCTTGTGACTGGCACCCAACCACTAATGCCACCCAATATAATTCATCAGGTGTTTGTTTTTAATGACGCCTTCAGTTAAATAGGTAAACAGTATTTGTGTACTTTGTTCAATCAACCTGTACATTTTAAATGGTATTTTTATTGGACCAAACATTGACTGACAGAGTTATGACACATTCATTTGTATTCCAACACATCCGTGTTTTAACAGGGATGGTTTCATCCAAATGGAAGTGTTTAAGATTAAAACTGGATTAGCTTGAAATTTTGTGAAACACTCCAACAACTACTGTTATGCAAGGTTTAAAACTTTGACTAACTAGCTGCAGTACATGGCAACCGTTTGTGAAGTATGATAACTGACATATTTTGAGTTACACTAGTATAAAGCAGAAAAAGTAAGAACATATTTCACCTGTCCTGGCTCCTCTCCACTGGATACCAGTTAAATATAGAATTGATTTTAAAATCTGACTCTTTGTTTTTAAAGCTCTCGACGGTCTTGCTCCATCACATTTAACAGAACTGTTAACTCCCTATTGTCCCCCAAGGTCACTCAGGTCATCCTCTCAGCAACTCCTCACAATCCTCCTCACACGCCTCAAAAACAAAGGTGATCGGGCCTTTTCTGTTTATGTGCCAAAGCTTTGGAAATCCTGCCCAACCACTGCCAGTTTTAACTCTAACTTGAAAACCCATCTTTTCACCCTTGCTTTTAGTTCAGTTTAACACAGTCATCTTGTTTTTCATTATTTATAATTCAGTTTTTATCTGAATCATATTTGTTGTTTTAATCTGTATTTATTAAAAAATTTCTTGTTGTTTTGATCTCTATTTATTTACTTATTTTTTACATATGTACTTACTGATAATTCCTATCCCTGAGTCTTAATTTTCTTTTACCTTGTGTTACATTCTTTGCCTTTCTCATGCTGTAGTCCATGTTCTACTCTGATTTCTAAATGTTATTACTACCTTTGTCTGTAAAGTACTTTGAGTCAACATCTGTTGTTTTTTAAATGTGCTGTATCAATCAACTGACTTGACATATAAATATAATATTCCCACATGTGCAGACAGAAAATTTCCAGCTACATAGTGAAATAGTTATAATATAGATGTGACAAGACAAAGTCATTCAGGTCTGAGGAGGTCACCAGTGGCTTTTCTAGATATAAACACATTAAATCAAATATATTTTAACAAATTCCATGATGTGGGGGGTTAAGGCTGTCATTGCTGTGTAATAATTTGACTTGTAAAAGTAAAGTACGGTACATTTTACTTTTTCCATTCTATTGTTCATAGAGTGGAGTGTAAACAGCCCTTTTTACAAACACAAGTAAAAAAAAAAGTCCTTTAAATATTAAATCACATTACAACACATCCATCACTCCATCACTATCTGACACATTTATTGGTTGAGATCCCTTGAATGAGTTTTTCAATTGCAAGTTAAAGTTAAACAGTATCACGTTCACTGGATTACAGTGTCTAGAACAGTCCTGCTTGTGATAAAAACACGCTCGGGATAACTTAGTAAATACACTTGCTTCCTGAATCAACACAGTGTGCATGGTCATGAACTGGAACAGACTTCCTCATAGACCCGTTGGACTGGCTGAAAGTCAGGTGAAAGCACAAAGAAACTCACACTTGAATGTTTTTTTTTTATTATTTTAGTTTAAAAAATTCTGGATGAAATGATAATTAAGCGTATTTTACAGCCTCTAGTCTGCTCTTTTACTGTCTTGCTGCAAGATGTACTATACAGTATAATAGTTATCAGTCCTCATTTTGGAAAAGTTTGTACTTGATGGCATGTTTCAAGATGATTTTCATTTGTTTGTGCCAATATAAGGTATGTATCATTAATAAATGTTGGTCTGTTGACTGATAACTGACATGTTGCAAAAGGTCAAGGTTGATCTAAAGGTTTCAAAGAAGGTTTTCTCTCTTTTGTCACAATCTCCAGATTCCTATGATGTTTCTGGCTTCAGTAACTTCAATGCCCACAACAGTCCTCATAAGGATGCAGTGTTAAATACTACATGGTCCACTAATATTATCAGAAGGTTACATAGCAGACCCAAGGTTCCTACAGGTTTCTACAAGTTAAATTTAAGTCTTTTCAAGACTTTTTAAGACTACTTAGAAGAGAATATAATGCCCATTTCAGAGCCTATTTCCCAGCCATACTGGCAAAAATTTGTGACTCCTAGAATTTAGGAAAACTCGTATCAACCTGGTCCCGAATGATCTTTTCTCCAACCAAGCATTATTAGATTTGCACTTCCCCATGCTTACTTTTCGCTTGTGAGCCGTCCCTTCAAGTTCCCAGGCTTTGTTGGACAGTGTGCACGTGACTAATGGCTGAATGTGTGTTGGGCTGAATGTCCTGTGATCATTTCTCACCAGGGGCTGCAAAGTTAGTGACAATTGGGTCCTAATTTTGATATTAATTGTCAGGTTGGAACAGGTAAACTCAATCGACTAATATTACTTTCTTTTCAGCTTGGACATTTAACAGACACATTTAGGACAGCCAACAAGTTTATGGCAACATAACTTAAGACCTACCATATCAAATTTCATACTTTTTAAAGGAAGTAAATGCAGATTTGTAAATTCAAGACTTTTAAGACTTTTTAAGACCCCACGGGAACCCTGAGACCATGTTATAATACATGCTCAATTACTATAAATGCTCAATTATTCTAACAATTATTCTAGTATTAAACTCATGGTGATGAAAGTGTACAGTTGTTGATTCAATTAACATTTTCTAAAGACGTGAGACGTGGATTAGAGGCTGCTTATGTACTATATAACACCTATTACGTAAATATACACACTAAGAAGTAGGGTAAAATGCTTATTAAAATGATTAAAATGTTTTTTTCAATGCATGTATATTAACATGATTTAAAAAAAGAGAATTGACACAAACAAAATAAAAGAGACAAGATCAACATCATGAGCTGCATGTTTTTATTAGTATAAGGATGATTTATAAGAGATGTGGTAATTCAGGACAGTACGAGGAGGAAACATTAAATATTTCATATGTGTGACAGATTTTCAGTTAGACCAGTCTGAAGCTTCGTCTCTTGCGAACAGGTTGCCCTGCTGCGGTGCACTCTGTGTTGCCACAGCTGCACTCCTCCACGTGAACGTATGTGTACGGAATAACGTCTCCATTCAGGCATCTTAAGTCCACAGTGCGTCTGCTGGAGCGTGTCTCCTTACAGCAGGAACAAGAGTGCTCTATATTCGCGGCTGCTGCAGAATACCTGAAGAAAGTAGACATGGGATTAATACATTAAATCCTAATCCACACCACATTCACTTCCTTCACATGTTGAAACCTCTCACATATAAAGGGTTTGTGTGATCCTTACTTGGTGAAAGTGTTGCAGGAACCCTCACAATATGGTATTTCTACCTGTTCATCTGATAGACAGTCATTATGTGAAATATGGGTTCTCGCAGACAGTAACTTGCAGGCTTTGTCCCTCTCCACACCTTTTTGGAAAGACACACAGAGTTAGCTTCTTTCTGCTTAAGTGTATTATTTGACAAAGAAGTGTAAATGTTACTCACAAACTTTACAACAGCCATTTGCTGAAGTTTGAATTGTCCCCTATGAATGGAAAATATACATTATGTTGAATTACAGTTTCTTTACATGAAATTTGAATCCAGATGTATTGGTTTAAAAAGTTACTCACAGGCTCACAGTTGCTCTGTTGGAACGGTGGACAGACAATGTGTGAATTGACAGCAGTGAAAACACCCCCAGTATTGATACAGATGAAGTGCTCACAACTGTTGTCTACAGGTGACCAAATTTCTCCTTCCTGAGTTCATGAAGATTGCCACAGACATATGAGGGAGATGATGTAGTGTTAGAACACAAGGGTGTTTGTGGCTGTTAGTGGAGGACAACAAACACAGGCAAAAAGCATCCCTAACCTTCATGACATGCTTGGTCCCATTCAGATTGAAGATGCAGTGTGTCTGTTTACACTTTCCACAGCATTCACCGTTAGTTGGGTAAACATATTCATATCCCTGAGAAAGAAAGAAAGAAAGAAAGAAAGAAAGAAAGAAAGAAAGAAAGAAAGAAAGAAAGAAAGAAAGAAAGAAAGAAAACTGCTTTAAGAGTCCACACTCAAGATAAATAGATTCATAAACATGTGGCACATTTATTTATTCATCTCATTTTAATGGCTGTAATTTTCTCACTGTGTCACAGTTTTCTTCACATGGCAGAAAGTCACACTTTATTTGCAGATGATCCGTAGTGGGGTCATCCTCATGGGTGCAGGTACAATTTTGGCAGTCCCCGGATGGAAATCTGGAATCAGGCTAGTAAATAAAAGGGAGATTTGATCATATTAGTATTTTAATGTAGAACTCAATGTGTGGTTGAAAATAATCAGTAACTTCAATAAGTTCCTGATGTTTCCATGTCTTATTCACCTCGTATTCAATGTTATCGTGGACGCAGACTCTTTTAGCCTCTACAGCAAGCAGAAAAGAGACACATCAACGGAATGTATTTGAAACTCACTGTTGTCAAAAAGTTTTACAGTAAATTCAGCCTTAACCTTACCACATATATGTTGTGGACAACATTCTCCCTCAGGAATGATGACAATTGTTTTATATCCAATTGGACAGGTCATGTCGACAAGTGGGCAGGTAGTGCTGTAACAATCTATACAGAAGATTAAAAACTGTTAAAATAACATTCATCGCTGATCAGTTGTATTAATCACAAATTCTAATGCATATCATGTGTCTTACGGCAAACAAAGGCTGAACAACAGGGGTCTGAAGGGTTAGTCTGGTTGACAAGGACGAACCCTGGACCAGTGCAGTTTGCTACAGGCGGTGGTGGACACGTCTTCGGTCTGCAAATCACAGTCTTGGTGTGCTCGTCACAGATGCAGTCTTGGCATTTGTACTCAAATCTTTCATTAAACTGAAAGAATCATTTCCACATTTAACTTCATTTATCGTGTTTTCAGTAGCAAATAAGATGGGATAGGAATTCACCAGTGCATAAATTACTCTTCTCACCTCACGAGGAATGCCCTCAGGATCCAAGCATCCTGTTAGAAAAAGAATAATGCAGAAAATTATGGGGTGTCATGGCTAAAATATTAAGCTCAATGATAAAATGTGAGGGAAGTCACAATACATACCACATTTACTAACACAAATGCCAGACTCTTTGTTGAAAAGTTTCATGCCATCTGGACAAAAGCAGCCCTCAGTCACGACGGTCATAGTTGGTTCATTTGTACTGGAATGTTGATCATCAAAAATGAACATTAAAACCCCTGTTCAGTGTCCAGATACTGAAGAATCTTCAATTGTTTCATTAATAATTTAAGATTTAAACAGTTTAACTATTAAGTGCTATTTCACAATTGAATTGAAAATGGAGCAACAAATAATTCTTTCATATATATAAAAGAGCATATTTACCATTAATCTACTCAACTCACTTGTTCAGAATTAAATATTTTTTAGCATTATCTACTATTACTCTAGTCTCCAGTGCACAAGAAAGTACAAGATAATGAGTTAATGTATTCTTGACATTTACTTGTCTTCACATGTTGGTTGTTCTGCAGGACCACATGGCTTGTAAACTTTGCCTGGTGCACAGTTGCTGGCTGTTGGTGGAGAAAAAAAAAAACACAATGTAAGCAACTTAAAAAAAAAATTATTATGTAATTTATAATGCTGCCAAATTGAACATTTTAATGTTTTAATGTAAAAATAGTTAACACGGTGACACTATGTCACAAATAGAACACACTCCCTATTGTTGAAATTTCACTAATAGCAAAATCTTTCCTTGTTCATTTTTCATATTTGCTGGACTTTTGTACACTTTTTTTCTTTTTATGAAACAGGTGGAACTTCTACATCACAGTTGTTGATTATCATTCATATTAGTACAAATGAGAAATTATGAAATTGATATTTAATTTTAATGGAATTTGAGTGCTTGAAATTGACTACACTTCCTTGTGTATTGATTGTGGATTATTTCTGTGACTTTACAGTAAAATACCGAGGGGCTTCCTACCACACAGACTGGTGTAGTTCCTCCAGTGCAGACAAACCCCCGCCTGAGCACATGCAGCAGCGTAAGTTTGCAAACTTGTGCACTCCACAGCTTGATTAGCAACATGGCAGCTATCAAACACACAGCCTTGGTAGAAATTGTTTGGTGAAACAAAGGGATGGCAAGCTGTAAAGGGACTGTGGAGCAAAACAGTAATCAAATCAAAGTTCAGAATTCCTCAAAATACACAGCTGTATTTTTTTTTTTTTTTTTGCTGTAACTGATTCATATGAAAGTTATACTGAAGAATGCTCTCCAGTCCTGTCTACCTGCTGTGAAGCATATCGCATAGGGAATCTGGCCTGCATGGAGATTGAGTTGGTGGAGGTTCAGGTTTGGAGGTGGGAATCACAGATGGTATCTTGCACATGGGTTGATGAATGTCTGCTGCCAACCAGTAGTCAGCCATCACAGCACAACTTGCCACCACTTGGCCTCCAGGTAACTTGCAGTCATCAGCCTGGTTGTTATTGCAGGTTCCTGACAACCAAGTGACAGTATTTCAATTTGACCTCAACCTAATGATTTAAAATATTACTAAAAGAGGAAAAAGATTTATCCTTACCACAATGACCCTGTGTGTTGCCGCCAAAGTTTTTATATGGAAGGGTTACGATAAAGCCAGTTATGCCAAATTTAACGACCACTTCCAGGCGAGGAATCTCCAAAACTAAGTTAAGCCCAGTAGTCACAACCTTAATACCATCACCCCAGTAAGGAAGGTCCAGACTTTGTTCACCTTTGAATGCCTATAGGGAAGAAATAAATTTGACAACATAACAAAAGAAAAATACATTATGCAGTGAAAAATATACAAGAACCAACACTGATATTCCCTCTGCAACAACAGAAAAGAGAAAGTTTTACCTCCAACTCTGCTCCATCAAGAAGATTATGATTCTTGAGTGTTATAGCTTGTGACCGATATGAAACAATGACAGATCGTGGACAGGACACATCTTCATTAGGGTCACAATAGACATTGTCAATATATATCGTCAAGCCATATTTTGGAAAACTCTCCTCCATCAAAACATAAGTGCAATTTCCTTGATAACTGTAATATAATCCATCAAATGTAACGTAATGGGGATCTCCCCAGCCTTCACATACACCTGAAAGTGAAACAAGAGCATTTCAAACATTAAACAAAACACTGAGAATTAAAGTCAATAAATAGTTTTTGTTATATGTTCTTTTTATCAAACAATAACTCACAGTCACAAACATGATGTTGACAGCATTCGTATTCATCATATGCAAGAACTGATGGCTTTCCATTTGCACAAGTGATAGGCTCAATGGGTGGACATTCATAAGGAAAGATTTCAACTGTGTTGTTGTCGGTGCATCTGGCCATGGTGCAGTTGCACAAATGGAAAGTCTCATTTCCCTAATGTGAAGGGAAGAAGTCATTAAAAATCTGTGGTATTTTGATGTCAAGTTAAATGTAATAAAAATAGTGGTGACACGTGCTGTTAAGAAATATAGTGACATAAAACAGTACATGTTTTGTTATAGAAAAGAAAAAAAATCTTACTGCATCAACAGGGCAGCATAATTCAGTCTTGTTGCCTATCACACAGTTATTCAAACATTTCATTATGAAGCATAAAGCTGATCCAACATGCTCCTTATGTATTACTTCCCCTATAAAAAAAATAAAATAAAAAGATGAGAAACAGATTAGTCAGTGGCAGTGTTTTTATCATAATAGTGCCAACTAAAAACAAGTAGAGAAGTGCTATCACTGAAAATGAAATTAAGATACACATATTACAGCAAAATTTCTTTTGTACCAGTTGCAAATGATCAATTTACTTTACTTACAGTATAGATAGGTATTAAGTATTTGAACTATATTGTCTGAAAAAAATGTCTGTATTTCTTCTTACCTTCTTTATATTCCTTGCCATTAATTTCACAGACACACTCTTGAGGACGAGTTAACGGACTTGTTGTTGACCCAGTTTCAGGTGACTGAGGTGTTGTGGAAGATGTGAAAATTGGCCTTGTTGTAGCAGTGGGTTCAGTTGGTGCGGGTGTTGACTGTGTGGTCGTGGTTGGCTCTGGAGTTGTGGTAGTGGGTTGGGTGGGTGTAGTTGTGGATTGAGGGGTTGTTGTTGGCATTGGAGTTGTGGTAGTAAGCTCAGTTGTTGGGGTTGTGGTTGGCTCTGGAGTTGTAGTTGTTGGTTCTGGAGTTGTGGTAGTAAGTTCAGTTGTTGGGGTTGTTGTTGTTGTTGGCTCTGGAGTTGTAGTTGTTGGCTCTGTGGTAGTAAGTTCAGTTGTTGGGGTTGTTGTTGGCTCTGGAGTTGTGGTAGTAAGTTCAGTTGTTGGGGTTGTTGTTGGCGCTGGAGTTGTGGTTGTTGGTTCTGGAGTTGTAGTAGTAAGTTCAGTTGTTGGGGTTGTTGTTGGCGCTGGAGTTGTGGTAGTAAGTTCAGTTGTTGGGGTTGTTGTTGTTGTTGGCTCTGGAGTTGTAGTTGTTGGCTCTGGAGTTGTAGTAGTAAGTTCAGTTGTTGGGGTTGTTGTTGGCTCTGGAGTTGTGGTCGTAAGTTCAGTTGTTGGGGTTGTTGTTGTTGTTGGCTCTGGAGTTGTAGTTGT
>JAPQRQ010000023.1:14614733-14632113 GCA_037367365.1 Apogon talboti
AGTAGTTGGTTCAGTAGGTGTGGCTGTTGATTGTGTGGTTGTGGTTGGCTTTGTAGTAGGTGGGCATGGCACCAAACAACATACTTTTATCATGTAGTCGTGACACTTCCTTTGATAGGGCTGATCACTTTTTTTACAAATTAAACCATAACTCAGATTACAGGTAGCAACTTGTTGTGTCTCAGCGATATATTCATCAAAACTCGTACTAGGTGAACGTGATCCTCTGCAATCAATTTCTGTGGGATTTTCACATATTTTAAAACCACTGTTTGTGATGTTCTGAAATGTTTCCCAGTCATTTCCATCAATTGATGGGTGATGTACATTATACCATTCAGTCCAATTACAAGTTGGTTTACAAGTTGTACTGGCAAGAGTTGTAAATCCTGTAGTTGATGTTGCCTCTGGGGTTGTGGTAGGCTCAGTAGGTGTGGGTGTTGATTGCGTGGTCGTTGTTGGCTCAGGAGTTGTGGTAGTAAGCACAATTGTTGGGGGTGTGGTTGGCTCTGGAGTTGTAGTTGTTGGTTCTGGAGTTGTAGTTGTTGGTTCTGGAGTTGTAGTAGTAAGTTCAGTTGTTGGGGTTGTTGTTGGCTCTGGAGTTGTGGTAGTGGGTTGAGTAGGTGTGGGTGTTGACTGGGTGGTTGTTGTTGGCTCTGGAGTTGTGGTAGATATCGGTTCGCATTCCTCCACACACTCCTGTTTGTCCTCATCAAATATGGGTTTATCTTCAGGACACTTTGGGTAACAGCCTGAAAAGGCCATACAGCATAATAAATTATAAATTTCAAGTATGAGCTGTGTAATTTACATTGTTGCCTTGCAAAGAAAGCCAAGGGAAGTAAGAGTTTATTTTCACATTTAAAACTCACACTTGCTGTCTTACCTTCCAGGTTGGGTATGGGGTTACTGCAAATTCCCTCTGGATTCAAGCACGTCTTATAGCAAGGTGTGTGACAAGGGCTGTAGTGCCACGTGCAGTTGCCTGGGCTGTTGTAGTAATCACAAAAGACAGCTGGGGAGCAAAGGTATAAGGTTTGTCTTTAAAGTGACACAAAAAATCATTCATCTGCTGAAAAGAAGAAATTTTTCTGCCCTCACCCACAATAATCACACAAGACATATAAATCACTGAAAGCTTTTCAATTTGCTTGTATTTACAGCCATTTTCTGTAATATACTGTACATCAGCTTCAATTAATTTCATTCAGTATCACTGACATATGAATAACATTTTTAACTACAGCAAATGTTTTCACAGTGACCTCTACTCTTATCTAATAAAAGGATACATGCAAAAAATAAGGGAAATTTTGCTGATTCATAATTCAACCATATCTTGACAATTCCACAGTGACTTTAAAAACTAGGACTTGGCCTTGAAGTAGCTGAATATCTCAATCTAAGGAAAACCAGTGGTTTACTTACGACAGATTTCTGGACTTCTCCATGCAACACAGACCCCGGCTTCATTACATGCCTGAGCATATGCTGCGACTGCTGAACAGAAACACTCACAGTCTCCTCCAGAGTCACAGGCACATGAGTCTCTCACACAGTTTTCAAGATACACATCATGTGGTACCTGTTCAGTGTGCAAAATAGGATTGCTTTTAAGTTATTCCAAAGTTTTCAACCATCCAACTTTAAATAATAAAAAGAAAGACACAAATATGCCAGTACCTTACGGCGGCAATCTTTAAAAGTGTCACCACTTATAATGCTGCACATCATTTTTGCCCAGGGGCGTCGATTGGGTGCTGCATCACAGGGATTGATAGTGGCCTCTACATCTGGACAAGTGCTGGACAACTTCCAGCTGTTTGCAAATTCTGTCGGACTACTCACCACCAGCTGACCCTGGGTGGTGAAGTCGTTCTGCCCATCACCATCAAAATTTCCACAGAGGCCACAAACCTCTCCCTGCACAGGACAAAAAAGAGTAATGGGGGACAATATTCTGTATTTATACTCTATTTAGTACAAGGATTAAGGATAGGTATTAAATACTTTTCATCTCTACTATCGGTAACCAAAATACTTTATATACACTGTTGACCATACCTCCTCCCATTAAATGATTGAGACAATGTGATTTATTTTTGATAGAAGGTGTAACTAAGACTCAGTATGTAATCTTTGTACCTGGTCAAAGGTGATTACTGATGTGTATAAATAGGAATAAAAAGAGGAATGTGTCTGAAAACAACATTATTCCAATGTTATGGGCAACAGTGTATGTGTATGTATTTCAGACATTTCAAAGGGTTAGAGTATGCATCTAAAACAATACAAATAATACAAATTACCGTTATCCTTTCTAAAGCAAATCCTCAATCATTTGCACTGTGACTGTCAACTGTGACTCACACTGTGTTCTGGTTCCAGGAGGATGCGAACAGTTGTTTTGCGATCCCACATCACTGCCAGACCAATGTCTGACTCGATGATCAGATACAAGCCAACTCTTCGTACTCTATAGTCAACCGGCATGCCGTTGTCCAGTTTGTAGATTTCATGTTTACCCTTTGTTAAATAGATTTCTGTCCGCTGTAAGTAGTTTGATATTAGTTACCTTTGTTCATTATGCAGTATTATTGATGAAAATGTTAGTGTTTTGGTTAGTGTATTTGTTCTTACCCCCAACCGGATTCTGACATTTTTGGAGCATGTGGTGCCTGTAGATCCACATCGTACATTTTCTGTAATAACTCCAAAGTTAACTTGTGCTGTTTTATTGCCACATGCATTCTTGAAAGAGAGACGATATCATGAAATTATGGGCTAGACACACAGATCATACAGTTATCTTTTCATTCAAAAGGTAAAATGACATAACACGCATAAAAATTATAGTTTAAACTTCAATGTGTCTCTCTGTTATCTATCTCCAAATTTTTCGCTGTTCAAATCAATCAATCAATCAAACAATCAAATTGTATTTATATAGCACCAAATCATAAAAAAAGTTATCTCATGACACTTTACATATAGAGCTGGTTGAAACCAGGCTCTTGTTGCTGTTTTGATTTGTATTTACATGTAATTTACCTTCACAGCCACATAGCGACAATCTCCATGAAAGCCGTATGCTCTCTCATCAAATGTAGAATAATGGCCACTTCCATAAATAACACAGGTTCCAGGGCATATTTTCTGTGTGCACTCCCATCTTCCACTTTTGCATGTACTACACGAATTAGATGCATTTATAGTACACAGCATTAAAAACTAGGATTTTATTAAACATTCAGACAACAGTGTACACTGTGCACCGTTATACAGTATAACTGATCAAAATCAAGGCATACCAGGTGTTGCACTTGTTAGGGATTTTTGCTCTAGACATGTAGAGAAGACCATCATGCTGACATGTACATTCATGTTGTTTCACACAAAGACCTTTTCCATCATCGAGACTCCCGTCTGGACACTTACAGCCAGATTCACAATCCATGGAGGTCTGGGAAGACAGACATATTCCAATGAGGGAAAAAGAAAAATGACTCATGGCGCCAACTTGTGAGTTGGAGCAGTTAACTGCAGGAGATGAATGTAGGAAATAGATATGTTTGGTAAAAATGTCAGACGAAAGTAACTTACACATTCCCCACTGTCCAGAGTAGCACAAGTAGGAGCACACTGCACTCCAAGCTCTCCTGAGGCCGCAGTGGAGCAGTTGACGTATACCTTGTGAGGTGGACATGCAGCTAAAGAAAAAATAATAATTTAATACAAGCTGTGTCAACCAAAAGCACATGGAATCTGTTAAAATGACTTACATAATGAGCGGGCCCTCCATGAGCGGCAATGAAGCACTCCATTGGTGCACACGCTATGAACAGACACCAAGGACAGATGAATCACAGAGGGGCTTATACAACTGTGTGTTTTGATGTTTCACAAATGGACATAGCTGTTTACCAGTGCTCGTCATTGATGCTGATGGACTTCCCGGGCTTGATGTCAACACCATTGTAGTGGCAGTGGCATTTTTCCTTTTGGACGCAGATGCCTTCGTCGTCCAGGTAAAAGCCCTCAGAGCAGGAGCATCCATCCACAGGTAAGAAGTCATTGGAGCAGCTCTGCTTTGATGCCAGTGAGCTGCATGTCAGCTGGCATCTCTGATGTTTGTAGGAGAACATCTGAGATTTTGGGCAGTTGTTGCTGTATTTATCTGTTTTGTGCAAAATGTAAAAAGTGGTTATGTAACAGCTGACTGGGAACAATGACTGACTTATGAAAGTGTCCTTAGTCCTTTTAATTTTATTCATACTTCAGGAATCAGTTGTTCGTAAATGCAATTGTCTAAAAGAAAAAAAGGATTCTGAATATACATTGAATAGTACAATCAAATCTTGGTTCTATTCTGGATCAAACCTTGAGGATGTGTTGGTCAAAAATGTATTTGGGTGGTCTGATCCAGAAATCAGGATTATTTTCAAATTTTTAAAGCAACAGACCAATGAAACAAACATTGCACCACTAAAATAACACTAAGCAGATCCACCAGTATTATTTCTCTACTGCTAATACTCATTAAACGAGTCAAAGTAGAGCAAAAATAAATCATTGCATTATGAAGCAGTGATTATATGTTAATTTTGTCTTACCTTTGCTGTTTTCTGATCATAATTTGATTTTATATGAATAAAGTTTCTACTATCGGCTAACCCATGGTTTTGTGTTACATTGAATTATTCCGCTTGGGAACAAATGACCCAGGTTTTAATAGGTTAAACCTTTTGAACACCTGGCCCTAGGTGTCATTTCACCACACCACCATGGCATCATGTATCCTTACCGCACACATCATCCCTCCAGTCTGTCAAGAACACCCCCTTTGCCGCACAGGCCCGTGCATAGGAGGAGAGGACGGCGCACAGGCAGGCCTCACTCTTTTCACAGTTACAGCTAGCATAAATGCATCTCTGCAGGAAACACAAAATATGTTTAGCAAATAAAGAACAGCCCAGTCAATAGAAGTCAGTGATAAAACAACTGATAACCAATGCCGTACCTTGTAGTACACCTGAGGATCCACCTCTGAATGGCACCGGGCAAATGGATGATCAGGACTTTGCAGTAAGGCACACCAGTGTTTTGCATACCTCTCTAAGAATAGACAGAAGATTACCCCTCTTTTAGTAATATTTTCACCATCTACTTTGGAGGGCAGACTGATAGCTCTATAATAACTTAATAAAACAACAACCCACTGAATGATCAGTCAGGGCTGATTACCATTTTCCACACTGAGGGAACAGGGGTCATCAAGTCGTTCCTCTCTGTCTTGGCACATGGCATTCGCTTTCCATGAATTTGCAAATGTTACTGCTGTTCCTGCCACGATTCTCTGAGGAGTCATCATGTCATCAGAAAGGACCATGTTGTAGTTTCCACATAAACCTAAAGATTTTGGAATACATTTTACATTAGACCAAACTTAGATAATACTGTTGGATATTGTAGTTTTTCATCCTCTGCTGTTTGTCTTGTCATCAATGCGTTCATTGCTGACACATTATTTCTATCTTGAACCCAATGTAACACTTACCACGTGTCTTTGTTTTGTAGTCCTGCTCAAGGCTGATGTAGACTTGCATGATAGGCACATGTTGGATTTGGATTTTCAACCCAAATCTGGTCTGGAGCAAAATGTGGAAGGACGAAGCATGGAATATGTTGATGTCACCTTTGAATAAATGCAAAGGGTTAAAATAATTTGCTGATGTCCTAACACGTATGAAAGTTTCAAATATAATTCCGGTTATTTTAACACAGTGGCTCACCTGAGCTGTACGGCAAACTGATGGCTTGCATATTCTGCTTTACTGCTCCATCAGAAGTGAACATCAACACCTGAATAATAGCAGAAATCATCAATTGAAATATTGCTGATATCACAGAGCAATGATAGCTACAGTATTTCTAATTGTTAAAGACCTAAAATGATGGCAGTGACTTCCAAATGAATTTCCAAGGTGATTTATCAACAGTTTTTTATAATATTATCCCCACAATTTTGCCTTTTCCAGTGAAAATCAGGTATTTTTTCGATATTTCATTCACTGATGTGGATGTTAGGTCAGAATAAAGTCAAAATCTATTTTATCAAAACACAGAAAACTGAAGAAAGAATGACTTTTTCAGAAAAATATATCATTAACTGAACATTAAAACAAACATCTACAACCACTACTATTCCTCAAACTACATGGGTTTTATTGGTGAATCAATGTTGCAGAAGATGACAGTGTTTCCATGTTCACCACAGAGCCTCTGAACATCCTAATGGGTCATATGTGATGCCAGTGAAAAGCTGAGAAACTGCATTTTACCTGAATGCATTAATAGGATTAGTTTTTCCAAAGTTATTAAACATTTTAGATCCATATGTGCAATGATTGGCAGCTGTTTAGGTTACTGAGGGTTATAGTGGTAGTACAATCTATATTTACATTGTTTCTGTCGTTGTTCAGCAGTATTTTGAGGGTCTTCAGACAGGTATCAAACTCTTGGTTTGCACATGGCACCAACTGGACCAGGACTGTAAATGCTGGATTGTTGTTATCCTTAAATTAACACAAGAGCACAATTAAAGTGTTAAAAAAAGGCTATATACGCATTTTACCATAAAACTAGAAGGATAATGAATCTACCTTGGCCTCCACTCGAGCTAAGGTGTAGAAACAGTGTCCGTGGAAGGTGTATGTTTTCCCATCGAAGGTTGTTATATGTGAGCCCTCTTCAACTGCACATGTAGCCGGTGCCGGAAGGCTCTCACATGTCCATCTTCCACCAAAACATGTACTGAAAAATTAAAACACAGTTCACCGAAGATCTCATGAAGAAGAAGCCAAACGTGTCATTTTTTAAAAACCTTATTCAGCTTTTACACACCACTCCTCTGCATCCTGCCGGTAAACTTCCCCGGGGTTAAAGACTTTGTCGTGTTTACATTGACATTCAGATTGAACAATGCACCCTCTCATGGAAATATCATCAAAGACAGTTCCTAAAATGAACAGAAATATTAACAGGGTGTAACACTGTACATAGAGGTAATTATAAGTGAAACAGTGTGTAGAGTGAACGGAGCACTAACCAGGTGGACAAAAACAGCCGTCCATTTTGTGGTCCTCACACAGTGAAGTTGTGTCTTGGTATGTGCAAGTATCCATGCAAGGGGAACTACTTTCTTCATAAACCATGTTGTATGGGCACTGTTTAGCTGTACAGAGGCGATACATATTAAATTAGAAGAGGAAATCTATCTTAAAGGACCAGGAAAATAATATTCCAGGGTAATGTAAATGCTTATGAATGTTCCTCTGAAACCATTCTTGAATGCTCACTTTAATTATGTCTGCCTTATATTGTATGTAACTAGATGTTGTATTTCATTTAAAGTTTTTGATTTGTTGAAATTTTATTTGTTGTAACTATGTCTATATTCCTCTCTTGGCCAAGTCACTCTTGGAAAAGAGATTTTGATCTGGTTAACCCATAAAGACCCAAACAGCCACCAGCAACCAAAACCATATACTGAGAGAAACTGTTTAATACATGTTGATCTACTAATTCTATCAATACGTGTAAATAATTGCTGTAAAATGCAGTTTCTCAGCTTTAAATCTTAATCAGATATGACCCATTTGGACGTTCAGAGGCTCCATAGTGAACGTAGAAACACTGTCATCTTCGACAATATTGATTTGCCAGTAAAACCCATGGAAGTTGGATCAATGACAGTGGATGGAGACAATTGTTTTTTCATTCAGTTATTGATATATTTGCTGAAAAGTCACTTTTTAATCCATTTTTTTCGGTTTCTGATATAACCTTTGAATTCACTCTGAATTTTTTAATGAACATCTACATAATTTTGAATTATGTAGGAGAAAATACATGATTTACACTAAAAAATGCAAAATACAGAGGATAATATTATCATAAACGGCAATAAATCACTTAAAAATGGTTAAATATAAAGAAAAAACATGTGGGAATTGCTACAAAAACAGCACTGGGTCTTTATGGGTTAAATAAAACCTATATACAGTATATTATTCCAGTAACATTTTAGCTCATTTGATGTGGTTTAAGTATTTCTCTCTTCTATGATCAAGAATGATAGAAAAACAAACAGCAGAACATTACCGCATAAATCAGATGTCCTCCATTTGGGAGGCTGCCCTCCAGCGTGTGAACATTGCCGAGAGAATTCAGACAAAGTGCTGCAGAGACATTGGTCATCGGTGTTGTTGGAACATCCACACATGTCCTGCACACAGGCTTGGATGTAGGGTTTAGGGTTCAACAGTTCTGTGCAGGGGCTCCACAAATCGGAATTCAGGGCCTGTTTACAGATGGTTTGCTAAAAAGAAAAGAGAAAAAGGTAAGTATGGCAGTTATTTTGTTGAAGTATTTATTAATACTGCTTCATATGCATGGATAAATCTATATAAGACAACACACTCACAAACTTTTCACACGAGGCCTGCACATTCCCCAGTGGTTCATCATCTTCTTCATAGGGATCTTCACAATCATCATTTGGACGATGCACTTTCTGTTTGTTGCCAAATTCAATGGGACTAATTTTGCGTCCTGAACAGAATAATCTTAGTATTACACATCAGTGGATAACTAAAGTAAAATCATATGTAGACTTATATGCATTATATTCAGATATATGTATAACAGCATCAGTAACCAACCGTTATGAATGAATTCATTGGAGACAGATACACCATTGAAGTCTCCACAAAGTCCACAAGTGCGATTATTATACTCTTGTTCCAGTTCCACCTAAAACAGACACATCTAAGAATTATAACAAGTTCACTTAACAATTTTAATAACACTGTATACCCAGATATAGTGTTCTAATGTCTGCCTGTCTGAAACTGAGTTAATCTTTTTAGTTAAATCCTAAGGTCATGAACAATTTTACTCTTTATATAGATAGTCCACAAGTGTTCAGATTAGCCAACATTTTGAGTGAGTATATTTAACATTTCAAAAGCTTAATGAATTTTAATTGCCGAACACGTGAATTTGATAAATACATGAAAGGAGGAAGAATGAAGTTCAGCATATTTGTATTGAGTCATCAGATAGATAGATAGATAGATTAGAATACATTAGAGCAGCCTGTATTACTGTACATGTATTCACACATGTGCAGTAGTATCTGGTTGGTCTGTCTTTCTACTTTACTTTACTTTATTGAAAGTGACTTTAACCTCCTAGGACCCACTGTCCACATATGAGGACAAGAAACTCACAGCTTTATACAAAAAAAAAGAAACAACTGTCCACCGCAAATGACATTCCCTAAAAAATTTTAAGAATGAATCTGAAAAAACTGTTGCATCATGATGTTTCTAATATAAGCAATTATTTAATTAAAAAAAGCCAAAACTCAAAAACCTCTGGGGCTCCTGGGTCTTAGGAGGTTAAAGGAGTGTGGTGTTTGCTGTAAAAAGTCCAGTTTTTACCATGATTGCGTCATCTCCATTCCACAGAACAATGAGGCCCACTTTAGACTGCAGCTTGATGTAAACAGCGTTTTGTTCTACTTGTACACCTGCATTGATGTACGGCAGATTGATGCTGAAGGAGAGAATGGATTTAATTACTTAAATATCTTAGTAAGAACATCTGCCTTCACATGCTGTATAACTTACAGGACGTCATTCACAGCGACCCGACTCTTAGTGAGGTGGAATGACAGGTCGTTGATGGTGACCACCACGTAGCTGACTGTAGGGCTTCCATCCACCTCTGTCCTCTTCATGTGCACTGAAAACTCCTGGTAAACCTCATGACAATCGGAGACAAGGTTGTATTCACACAGTCCAGGGAACTGGTACATGTCACCATCAAATGTCTTGAAGTGGTCTCTGCCCCATGTGCTACAGATGTTGTTCACATGGTTACGAGCTGAAGAGAGTAGTCCAAATACAAAGTTACTACCAGAAATATCACATGGTTTATGTGAAAAGTAATATTTGAAGAGTAGAAAGCTCAAAAAGTCCGCAGTATAAAATACAGTATGTTCTTTTAGCGTTACTTAAAAGTGGAGTAAATGAACAAAAACGAACAGTAAATGTGTCTAAGTCGACCAAAACACCTTGAGTCTTACCTAGTCTGGCATAGGCATTAACCAAAAAAGCAAGGACACACAACCACACACACCTCCACCTCATTGTTACCACTGTGGGCCTACTGTCACCAAAGCAGGTAATAATCAGACTGTTGGACTGACTGCCTTTTATACCTTTTCATAGAATTTTTGCACATATCCTTGAGCCGATTATAAACTGTCAGGACAAACATTTGCTGAATGATGCATGACGCCTTTCACAAATCCAGCTTCACCCCGAGGACCTCCCCTTTATCTCCTAATTAAACAAATGTGTTTGAACTTTTCGTGTCTTGAGAAATGACCAGCCAGTAAATGACTATGTTGACATTATGGTCCCTCCTAAATTTACTTTTTACAGTGATTACATTGAGACTTCTGATGAAGCATGGACACAAAGTGAGGACGTGGTTGTGCATTTGTATGATGCATTTCGCTTTGATGGTACACAAAGCACTTCACATGGGTGTCACATTCACCCATTTGACCACAAAAACACATGCCCGTTGCACATATTTGACATATGTAAAATAAATAAATAAATAAATATTAGTATATAATTCATATTGCAAGAATACTTTACAGGTGGAATACCTGAAGTTTTTCTTTTATCTTTATTTCAGCTACCTTTTGTTTAGATAACTGAAGTTTTGACCTGCAGTTCCATCTCACCTGGTACAAACTCATGGAGAATGAACAGATATAAACCTCCAGCTCTGGATTTACTGATGCAAACGGACATGACTATAGTCGATAATGCAAAGTAATAACAGAATCTAAACCAGAAGGGCACAGAGACAGCACATGTTGAAATTCAGTTGTATTATCTCACAATATTGGAAAGAAAGAGGGAAATGTCCTGGCTTGTCCCCTTTTTATGGATCTGCTCCAATACTTAGAGGGTTTGTCTTCGGCCCATAACCCACCCCTCCATCAAGTATCAGTTGTGCAGAAGCCCTGTGGAGGATCAGTGTGTGAAAGGTAAATATACTTTTCACTAAATCAGTGATTCTCAACCATGGAGGGGGGGTGCGCTATTGCACTAATTAGTACATTAGTATTAGTACTAATGTTTTTTCAGGGATAGGGGGGAAGGCAGGAAGCTCATGATGCCGTTATTGGGCCTTTGTTCAAAAAAGGTTGAAAAACACTGCACTAAATGATCCTTGATGTGGGCGGTAACCAACGACTTCAAACATGTTCATACCAAAGTGGAAACACACATCATATTCCACCCAATCTTGGAGATACAAAGATAAAAAGAGACAAAAACTGAGGCGGTGAGCATGTGCACAGTTAACGCCACCCTGGAGCCGACAGTAATTGCACCAGATAGACTGAACAATAATAACTAACAATTACAATTAATATTGTTTTTTGTGAATTAGCTTTTGTAACAAGGCTTGTATGCATCGAAGGGGGCAATTTTGTGCTGAATGTAGGAATATTCCAAAATTTATATCCATGCTAATGTAACAGCTGCAACACCAGCTCTGTCTGCTTGGAATCACAGTTTGCAGTGAATTCCACCCTTTATGGACGCTATGTGAGATGAACAATATGCTTGAGTTGTTGGCAGTCATTTTCAAACTTCAAAAGCTGCGTAATCCTGTTGTGGAAACTAGAGAAAATCAACACAAGCAAATAATTAAACACATTTTTAATTATCAGAGCTTCAACTGGTGCAAAGCAGTTGAATAAAGTAGGAGGTTATTATTTATCCCTCCTGATAGTTATCATTATTTTATGTTGAAAAGAAAAAGAGAGAAAAAAATCCAGCCCTTGATCATTTTTACAGGTATGCTCCAGAGTGGCTATAGGTAAATAATGATGATTAAAATCACATCTCATGTTAACATCTCATTATATGACCCTAATGTGGGCGCCACCAAGCTATGACCTCAAACCATGACTGTTTATTTTTCAGTGTAAATATTCATCAGATCCTGTTTTACGCAGTCTACCATCTGCTTCACATCTGAGCTGCAGACGACAGACCTGACTGTGTTGCAATATTAAGTACAGGCAGAACATGACATGGAATAAATGTTTCTTATCACCAGGGCACTGTTTTATGACATACATCGACTTAACACTAGGATGCAGTCCAGTCTCCTGTCACCTTCGGTCCATGGCATGCCCCTCCCTTCCTACTTCATGGTTCTACACATACCTGCAAAGTTCCCACCCAAAAAGGACAAAATTCAGACAAAAAGAAAACTGACAACTATTTAAACATGAGCATTAACATTTTACAAATCCCCTTTGCTAATGATTTATGATCAAGTAAATGCATTGAAAGCAATAATTTGTACTGTTTGCTCTTTTTATCAACACTAGGTTATAACTAAAAGCAATAACATGTTCAGAATGTAACATTGGATTGAATGAGAAATGTTTTCTGCCACTGTTTGACTTTAATGTGTGGTTGAATCTACTGTATGATCTAAATTGCACCACAGCCAGGAATAGTACAGGATGTGAAACTAAATTGACTCTTCTACATCCTTGATTCCTGTCATCCTCCATTGGCAAGGCCACAGTAATATACACAAGACCTGCTTTGTCACGTCAAACTTCAAACTTACCAACTCTCTCTTACTGTCAATTAACACTTAGGAAATATGTTGGACCTCAGCACAAGGCCATGTGATTAAACACAGTGGTAGTTATTTGGTTCAGTCAGTCACTTGTCTATCTGCCATCAAACACATTCAGCCTTTATTTTTTCTTGGTTCCATATTCAAAACCAACAAAGTTATTTTTTTGGCTTGCATCATTCAGTGCAAGCTCCTCCAAGTGCAAACAGCACTTTTGACCGCTCCCAGAGAAAGACAGCTGTGTGATGAGGAAGGTGTCTCGTTATTTGTGCTTGACAGCATCTCCTCTGTTGATTCAAGGACAGAAGACATGTCAAACCAAGAGAGGTACAGCATTTCTAATTGTACAATGTGTGTTGACATAAAGCTGTTTAACCAGACTTGTCTTCCATTTCTCATGAAACACTGAAATGGCCATGACAAAGGTGCTTCAATAGTAGAATACTATTTGTGAGAAAGAGAAAATTTAGGAAACAAAACAAAAAATAGTAAGTAGGGTGATACTTTCTGGAAAAATTGTCTGACTCAACCTGATGCATTGGTATCTCCCACACTACAAGAAAAAAGATTAATTAATCAATCAATTATAATAACAAATACAATATCCATATGTCCTGAGATCAGCCTTTCACAGAGGAATACTAATGATGAAAATACAATAATAATACAACTGAAAGTGTTTGAAAATATAGAATAAGATATATGAAGAATAGAATGGAATACAATAGAGTAGCCACTTTAATGTCATTCAAAACAACTTACAAAAACAAGTGTTTTGCATTGACTTGCCATCAGACTCCTACCAAAATACTGTATAAAAGATAAATGTAAAAAAAAGTATCTAAAATATATCTGCATGAAAATTCCAATACATACAAAAAACAAACTGTACATACAATGATAAAATAATATATTGCACAACAATATTGTAATAAACCAGTGTATTTAAAGGTGACATAGCACTGACAAATATGTTATTTAATGAAAAGGTTCAGAAGGTGCATTGCATGGCTGTACTAAAAAGGGGGCTTGGGGGATGGAACTATTACAAAATCAGACTGTGCTGGTCCTGATGCTGTGGAACATCTTCCCAGAGGGCATCATGGGTAGAGTCAGTGGTAATATTATGGGCTCTGGTCAGACAGTGTTTATGTGCAATGTCCTGGGTTGTGGACAAGAAGCCTTGATCTTGTTTCTGTAATTAGCCATTTTATAGCTGCAGACCTTCTTTAATTGACAATGACATATTTCCATGTTAAAACAGCTGTAACAAACATGGCACGGCTCATGTTCTTACTTTTTATGTTATTTCTGAAAAATTCCACTCCTGACCAGGGGTACTTTCTTTTTTACCCACACGGTGCACATAAATGCAGGTTATTCCCAGTGTTTCCTGCAGGTGGTAGTATTGACTTCATCTAGAGGTAGAGGATGAGAGGAAGGCAGGTTTTAAAGTCTGTGGTTATCAGTGTATGGAGGCCTGTTTTACTGTGCTCTTATAAGTCACTATAAATATTTGTGCTATTATTAGTATAAATATATCTGGTATTGTTACCAGCAGAGAGCCTAGTGTGAAAAAAAACATTCATCTTCTTTCTTTTATATACTTTGTCAAATTGTTTTCATTTAACACTTAAATGTGTTTGACCTCAGCACAAGGCCACATGATTAAACATAGTGGTAGTTATTTGGTTCAGTCAGTCAGTCATTTGTCTATCTGCCATCAAACACACTCAGCCTTTATTAATTTATCTTGGTTCCATATTCAAAACCAACACAAAGTTATTTTTAGGTTTGAATCCATTCAGTGAAAGCTCCTCCAAGTGCAAACAGCGCTTTTGACCGCTCCCAGAGAAAGACAGCTGTGTGATGAGGCAGGTGTCTTGTTATTTGTGCTTGACAGCATCTCCTCTGTTGATTCAAGGACAGAAGACATGCCAAACCAAGAGAGGTACAGCATTTCTAATTGTACAATGTGTGTTTACATAAAGCTGTTTAACCAGACGTGTCATCATTTCTCATGAAACACCGAAACGGCCATGATGCAGGTGCATCAATAGCAGAATACAATGTGTGAAACAGAAAATTTAGGAAACAAAACAAAAAATAGTAAGTAGGATGACACTTTCTGGAAAAATTTTCTGACTCAACCAAACGTATTGACATCTCCCACACTACAAGAAAAAAGACTGATCAACCAATTATAATAAATACAATATACATATGTCCAGAGATCAGCCTTTGACAGAAATACTAGTGATGAAAATAAAATACAACCGAAAGTCTTTGAAAGTATTTAACCTTATTTGTTTTATCCCTTAAAAAGATGAAAACAAGGTTCACAAAAATGAAGACATGCCAAAATGAGAAAACGTCTAAGCTGCTATTAGATTTGAATGAATGTCTTCAGTGACAGCTGACATTCAGACAGGGCTAGACTTGATTTCAGATTTGGTACCAATTGTTGTTTTATAAATCTTATAACTGGGTCGCAACCAACCCTAATAACACAAAGGTCAATATTTTCTCCAGACCATTTTATAATTTGGTGAAGTATTATGCTCTATTTCGTTTGGATACAACATAATACTTCATTCCTGTGCAAATATTTCTATTGTTTTTAAAAATAAAACTGTTTCACATATAAGACGCCATCTGTCTGTGTATGTCCTTCATAAGTTTGTTGGCGTCTGCTTCAGGAAGCTCCTGCAGAACTGTGTTGAGGTAGTTTGTGAATGAGTTATACATGTTTAGTTTCGTCTGTCTGTGTAGCAGGGCCACGTGGACTGGATCAGGCTCCTGGCATCGCTTCCTCTTCTTCCTCTGTGGTGGCTGTGTCGACGTCCTAGCTGGGCTCGGGGGAGGAAGGGTCGAAACATCAGAGGAAGATGATGTTTCGTTGTGTGTGGAGGCGTCACTCGCGTTCAGAGTCCACATCGCTGGCTTCTCATCATCATCTTCATCAGTTGGTGGCTAGAACAAAGAAGTCGCATACAAAGAATTAATAGCAGTGTGAATCAAATAGGTCATTTTCTCACATATTCGTTGAGACCAAAACAAATCATTATGGACAGGTGTCACGTACAAGTTTTACCCCTGTATTATTTTTTTTTTTTACTTCTAGTGTTTTCACACATGCGCACTACGTGGGGAAATTTGGTATAGCACACAGCGTGCTGGTTTTACACCTGCATTATATTTACCCCCATTAACAATGTAGCTTTGAATATCCAAATAAAGTGAAATTTACTGTAGCAAATTGTTAAATACATGACAGGATGGTCGAGGAAAAACTTCAGTACAGCTTGAAGGGGTATTATATATAAATGTCTAAAAAACTTTTTTTAAAAGATATATGATGCAGTGTTATTGTAATGGGATATGTAATGTACTGTAATGTAATGTAATGTATAGTTAGCACAGGGGGGTATATTTAGTACAGCTAGATTGTGCAGGTAGTCATCCCAGTTGTTCTGTTGATCGTTGACGAGTTTGCTGAGCCGCACTTTCAGAGTCTGGTTTGTCCTCTCGTTGAGACCATTGGACTGGGGGTGGTAGGCAGAAGTGATACTGCGGTTGATGCCAAACTCGGCACAAACAGCAGTGTTCACCTCTGCCACAAACTCCCTACCCTGGTCCGAAAGAAGGCGAGCAGGTGTGCCCCATCTGAAAAGAAAACATTTCATTATGTAAAATCGTGGGGCAATATCTGCAAACTTCATTTAATTTAATACAAAAATATGCTACACTTACCGACTGACAAATGTTTTGATTCCCTTTGCCACGCCCTGGGCACTCTTCGTTGACAAAGGGAAGAGATCCACAAACTTGGTGAAGTAATCCGTGAACGCCAATATGTACCTGTGGCCCCTGGCTGTTTCTGGATACGGACCTGTGCAAAATATAATCATTTTGTACATGCAAACAGTTTTCAAATACAAACATTAATGTATAGTATTAGGTAAATAACTTACCCATGAGATCCATGCCCACTAGCTCTAGGGGCTCATTCGCGGTGATGGACTTCAACTCGGGGGTCTGACTCTTGAGCTTCTTGTATGTCTGACACTTTGGACAAGTAGATACCTACAAATAAAATTAATATTGGACATATACTATGGTACTGATACTATGGATTTTAAATACATCTTAAATAATATACATGTACTACTTGTATCTGTACATTATGTACATATGCATATGGTGTACTTACATATTCAATCACATCTGCCTTCATGGCTTGCCACCAGTACAGCTGGACTATCTTTCCCATTGTGGTGTTAATACCACTATGTCCTCCCATAGCACTACCGTGGTACTGTCGAAGGATGTTCTTCACTTCGTCAGGGCAGACCACTACTTTCAGCGACAAAGTAGCTGTCTTACGATACATCAACTGATCTGAAACATAAAAATGAATAAGCAACGAGGCAACAAAGAACATATTAACAGTTTAAATAATACACGATATAGTGTTTCATTACTTACTGTTGCTGTCCAGGAAATGGTTCTTGGCTTGGTTTCTAATATTCCGTTTCTGGGCTTTGTCAAGTCCAGCGCGATACTGCCCAGTACTCAAGTACTCAATCAACATCTCTGTTTGCTTCTTGTAAGCTGACATCTTCGA
>JAPQRQ010000023.1:14632213-14652614 GCA_037367365.1 Apogon talboti
CTCCAGTGACGTAGACTTCGACTCCAGTGACGTAGACTTCGACTCCAGTGACGTAGACTTCGACTCCAGTGACGTAGACTTCGACTCCAGTGACGTAGGCTGTGTAGATTCCATGATAACAAACAGTGTATAGTATGGTGTTGAAACGTGAAATAAGACTTGCTGATTGTAAGAGACTACGTACAACAGAAATAATGTATAGGAGCATCATACCTGGCCTTTTTAATACAATTTTGGAATTGTCAATTAAGTAATTTTGATTTACTACATTTACTTACTACTTTTACAATTTCAAAATCCTTTGTTACTAGAGAACTAATACCTACTAAATAAAGGTGTTTTGAATAAGGTTCTCAATGTTTTTACAGTACTCTTCATGTTTTAAGAGGTTAATGTTGAATTTCCAGTAGCTTTCTTTCCTAGTAGACTGCAATTGCGGTGATATTAGTAAGTCTATACAACAGTGGTCGATAAGTGGGGCAGGGGATATTTCACTGTTTGTTATTTGATTATACATTGTGATTGTTACTAACCAGAAATCTAAACAAGAGTTTGTTGTTGCATTTGGTTTGAACCAAGAAAATTGCCTTTTATTTGGGTGTTTATCTCTCCAAGGGTCATGGAGGAGTAATTCATTGCAGAACTTGAGAATTTACTGGGTGATCTATCAATCCATTCATCTAAAACCATGTTCCAATCACCACCTAAAATTATATTCTCACACAGAACTTTTTACATTTATTTTGCCCCAAACTAGGTATTGCTTAATCTGAACAAGAATCAGATTGAATTAACCATTCAGAACCAACTACTTCAACAAAACATAATGTAAAATAAGATGTGATTTCCAACTGGGATAAGAAAAAGAAGGCCTGGTGGCTGAAAATAACTGTTTCAAGCCTTCACTATGCAACCTTCAATAACTGCAATGAGGCCTCTGTAAAAGGCCACCTTCTGAGCCAACCTAAGCTGTTGGATTTTTGGCCTGAGTTGTTCCCTTGCCAGCTGATCTTCTTTGGTGAAATCCTGTGAGAAGTGGAGGCCTTGCTCTTTGCAGACAGGGGAGTTTTTGGTTGCTTTCCACACTGCATCCCAGTAACTGCATGATGGCCTGACCACTGTGTTCTTCCTCTTTCTTTCTGATGTGATGAACTGAGTCAATGATGTTTCCAATATTTTCTTTCCACTTTTCAGAAGGCAGTTGTTCGGTTTTCTCTCTGATGTCTTCTCCCTCTTGTTCTTTCAGCAAATCTCAAGTTCCAGTGGTGTTCGTATCTTTCTATCTCTAAAAGTCTGTCTTTTAGTATTGAATGCTTTTTTTTTCATTTCTGCATGTTCGCACTCCATCAATTCTATTTAGACTGACACTCAGTGATTCCCATTGAGTTAATTTCAACACATTGCACAATGCTGGCAAACAAGTCAGAGCTCTCTTTCAGTTGTTTTCCAAACTCTTCCACTTTGTTATCTCTTTGTTGAGGTAGGGTTCAGCCCCTGTGGCAACTCTTTTACTCGGATGAAGTTTAGTTGGAGTGGTATTCAGTGCAGTTGGTAGCTTTGCTCGTTTCCATTGGGACCGGAGCATCTCAGTTAGCACTAGTCGTAATTGTGGAAGGCTAGCCTGTCATCTGTATTAGTGTTAGGCGATTTCAGCGGAGGGAAATCTCTATCGTTGGCATTCAGCATTGGCCATTTCTCGGACACTTTCCTGTTCACTTTCCTGTTCTGGTCCAGAACAGTCAAGTGATCAGGAAAGTGTCCGAGAACAGGCCTGCTCTGGACCAGTTGGTGGGTTGCTGTGAGCAAATTAGTGGGTCGAGGACACAGTTTGAATCACATTTGGGACAAAGCGAGCGGAGTTTTGATATTTTCGTGTTCCCTGGTCGACATCTTGCCGTCTCCGGGGTATAAAGAGGGGGTTAAAAATGTACGCGACACCTGGACTGCACAACATAACAAACGATCAGCTGGTTTGCCAAATAGTATGATGTTAATGACAAACTCACCGTATTTTTGTTTGACTGGTTGCTCGTAGTTGGTCGGTCATAAGTGATGCCCATCGGCCACTGGCGTCTGCACTGCCTCATTTTTTCCCTCTTTCTGAAAATGTACAGGGGCAGAATCTCTTCTTCTTCGTGTTTTACGACGGTTGGCAGGGGCAGAATCTCCTCTTCTTCTTCTTCATGTTTTACGATGATTGGCATGGGCAGAATCTCTTCCTCTTCTTCTTCGTGTTTCACGGCAGTTGGAAGGGGCAGAATCCCCTCCACTGTCGCCATCTTTGCTGTTGTCTAAATCTGACCTCTGAACCCGGAACTTCTTCTTCTTCTTTTGTTTCATGGCGGTTGGCAAACCGTAAGTGCCACCTTCTGGACTGGAGTGTGCGTCAGGACAGCGTCACTGCTCTATATTATATTGTAAAGGCCTGTTCGTTTTAAAAACCTAATAACATCCCCAATACATTTCTCCCCAGAATTCTCCACTGGAATCCAATCAGAATCCATATCATCACCATCCGAACACAAACCACCACTACCACTTGCCACCCTGTCTAGATCAGGGGTAGCCAATCCTGGTCCTCGAGGGCCAGTATCCTGCATGTTTTAGATATTTCCCTCTTCCATCACACCTGGATGCCATAACATCGTTATCAGGCTTCTGCGGAGCTTGGGGATGAGCTGGTCATTAATTGAACCAAACTACATAACTTAGCTTAACCGATGACTTGACTTAACCTATGAAGGTTTTGCGCGTTGACGTCACTTAATTTGTCTCAAAATTCACGTGTAGAGAGACATGAGAACTTTGTACGAGGCACCCCTTAGTGACGTTTTTGCCAACGTAACTTGAATGCAGCATTACTGTCCTGCCGACTGCGCATGCTCGTGAAGTTCACGCAGTAAATGGAGGCTGTTTGAAATGTCCACCGTAAACTCAGACGTCTTGTATTTAAAGATTGATGAGTGATGCAATAATACTATATTTTATTGTTTTTGACTATTGTCTTCATCGAAAGCCTTCATAATGGGTGAGCTGACGTGTAGCAGATGGATTAATATGACTGATATTGTTATGAAAATTATGTTAGCCCAAACAGCTAAATATACATGTTAGCTAAATTGTTTAAGTGTGCATTGGTTTATGTGTGCTCTAAGGTGTTTACAACTGATATTAATCTTACAGCCTTCTTAAAGACTACGATGCACATTATAGCCTATATAAATTTTCTTACAAAAAATAGAAGGAAACAGCTTCATGAACATAGTTAGACTCCACTAGTTTTAGATATAAATCTGGCAAGTGTATCTAAATTGAGATACACAGCACCCTTTAAGAATAGATGAAAAAACATTTAAGGACAAGTTGGTAATAGGTATTTCTTATATTGTGACTGATATACCTGTCTAAGGTGCATCATTACATTTCTGCTGTAATCTTTCAGTATTTCCATACTTTGACATGACCAAAATCTTGATCCACATTATTGGTTTCTCCCAGACAACAATAGTGACAGAGTGGATGATGTAGACAATGAGAAAACCTCTTCTTCAAAAGGGACAGAGTCTCCCATTGTGGACCGTAACCCATCACCGCCCCCAGACAGTGACAGTGAAGAGGCAAAGGAAGATCTGGATGCTATTGGAGACACTGTTTATAGCAAGCACTGGCTTTTCAGCACCCTTACCCACCTCATCAATGTAAGAATGCTGTATTTTGATAATTCATGTAAAATCTGAGGCATGCAAAGGTCATTAGAAACCTTGAATGTGGAACAGTACTTCTCAACTTGGCTTGAAAGTTGATGCCTTATGAAAAAAATATGTGATTACAATTTGTGTTTTGCCAATAGTATTCCTACACAGTTACGTGTTCTATTAATGTGTCTTGTGTCTTTCAGATGGTCGCAGAGCATTCAGAAGAGGATTCTGATAGTCAGATGGAGCTTTCTGATGATGATGAAGAAAATCTGTGTAGAGTCTGGGATATGGCTATGGATAAGGTAGGGGGGTCCATGCCTGTGATTGGATTTAAACATGTACGTAATAACTAATGACTATTTGTTTACCAACTTTGTGCAGAATGTAGCTGCCTTTCTGCAAGAATTCAAAGCCACAGATATCCTTCTTGGAGTGATAGCTAAGTCTCGCTGTCCACGCCTCACAGTGAGTGAACTCCTTTCCATTTGATGTGTCATAATGTGCTCTTTGTGTTTTATGCACTGCTTTCTTCAAGTCTTGATAATTTTCTCATCTCAGTATTTTTTTTCCTTCTGATTCTTCTAGGAAATTTGTGTGGGAATCCTTGGGAATATTGCTTGTTTTCCTGACACTTGTCTAACCCTCAGCCAGAATGAAGACTTAGGGTATGTACAGGTCATTAATGTGTTCCAGACCTTTTATTTTATTGAGATTTAATTTTAGAAACGTAACTCTCTTTGTGTCCACAGTGCTGTGCTGTTGCTTCTTCTTGGAGATGCAGATCCACCGACACTTCTGGAAACAAGCAGGTGATGCTTGTCTCTTTCATGGATGTGACAGACAGAGGGACCGGTATTTATAATTTCTATTTTTTTAAAATCTAGATTACTGCTGACCTGTGTCTCGCAGAAAGATGCCTGTCCCATTTGGCTTCAACGAATACGGCAACAGACAGTCGTGCGCTCCAGCCTATGTTTCATCATGTGCAGCTCAACAAACTGTACTTGTATTCATTTTGTTCCATACAATAAGGCCAATTAATTTCAATACACGGATACGTCTGACATAAATATTTGTCAGCAGTATAGGTAATTACTTGATGTATGTTTCAGGTGACCTTCTAGAGAAGGTTGGAGAGTTGGTTGAGAAAGTGTTTGACCTTGACGAAGAGCTGATGAAGAGCTGGATCACAGCTCAGCCGAGTCAGGAAGATGATGAAGGTGAAAACCATCTGGATATGGCCTCATGCCTATTGGAGGCAGCCAAGCAGCTCAGGTTGGAATCTGGGATTGGAAACTTCCATCCAAGCTTTAAAACATCCAGGCTTTGATAAAATGTGTAGTATCATCTATCTATCTATCTATCTGTCTGTCTGTCTGTCTGTCTGTCTGTCTGTCTGTCTGTCTGTCTGTCTATCTATGACATACTGTTCACTGTGTCTGGAGATGAGATGGACTTAGTCCGATGTTGCACTTGATCAACTGTGTTCATCAGTATTAAACTGTCTTTACAGGTCAGAGAATCCTAACGGCTTAGAGGTTTATCTTCATGCTCTCCAACTTTTCACGACTGTAGATGAGGGCATTGAGATTTTTGGTAAGAACAATCTATACAGTTTAATGTAGTCGGTGAGTCATTGCACTAGATGAATCCAAAGACCTGAAGCGAACTTTTTACAGATAAGGCCATGTTTTCTTTGTTTCCTGCAGCTGCTGCTGATGGACCTGGCAAAGCAGTATGGGACTTCGTTTGTGAAGTTGTGTGTGAGGATGTCTGTCAGCCAAATGATCTTCCAGTTGTCTTACTAGAGCAGAAGGGCATTTTGGTTCAGACATTTGCTGTTCTGCAGGCTCTTTATAAATGCCAGGATCAGTGGAGCAGCAGAAGTGAAACAAGTAAGTTTTCTGACAGCATCAACCTCCTCTGTAAACATAAAGATGGCTGCTTAAACCATTGCCTCCCAGAAACAAAACAATTCAGGGTTTCTGTGCAGGACACTATGGAATGGAGAAATGGAGAAGTATATTTTTGGGATTTCTCTGTCCTAACAATATTAAAAAAGGAAAGTGTGGGATAAGTATCTGCTGCACCCAGAGTTTTGGCCCAACCCAATGTGAAACTAAGACTAACTACACCAAGTTATGAACCCACCAATGACCACAACATAAACAGTATATGAAAACTATACTGAGAACAGTGTGAAAGTATAAAATGGAAATGTGCAGAAAGCCTGAAAATTGTTTATACACTCTCAGAAACATGAGTTAAATTAGTACTTTTGGACTGTTGTCCCTCACAGACTTTGGCCTAAAGCTTTACCTTTTTAATCCACGTTCCTATGACAGTGATATCTGGTATTGAGAACTGTTTCTGCAACAATAATGTGTCTTTTGTTTTAAAGGTTTGCCTCTTATTGCCACTCTTTTGCGAGTACTTCAGTACCACACTGAGTGTAAAAGATACTGTGAAGCAGATGCTAAAGATGAACAGCTCCAGACACTGGCGGAGATCACAGCTGAGTTTCTTGCTGACATCTGCTTTCAGATTCCCAAGGTAAGGACTCATTTTCTTTTTGGTCAGACTTGTGTTTCATATGTTCTCTATCTCAACACGTCCAGGGTGTACCCCGCCTTCGCCCATAGGTAGCTGGGATAGGCTCCAGCACCCCCGCGACCCTCTCGAGGACTAAGCCCTTCAGAAGATGAATGAATGTTCCTTATCTCTCTTTAACACCACTCAAGTGTTTGATTCTGTATTGTTTCTCATAGGACACAGTGACAGATTTAATAAAGACAGGACATCTGACGGAGAAGACTTGTCTTACGGCTGCAGGATGGTTGCACACACAGTTTAAAGCTTCAGTAAGTGTTTAGACTCTAAAGCTAAATTCACTGAAGTATCCTGTGTTTTAATCAGACATTGACATTCTTACTGATGCTCAATCATTTATATGAAATGAATGATATATAGGCCAATTATTTTGACATTTGAAATAATGATAATTTAGAAAGTCAGTTGATCCAGTTGAACTTTTCTCTCGATCAATTGTTGTGAGGCTGATTAATTATCATTAAACAGTTTAATCCAATACAAACCTGCTTTTTCCTTCTCCAATCTATAAACAATCAGCCGGTTGTGCAGACTGATGCAGACCATTGTGGAATTATTGTTAACCACGTGTCGGCTTTGTGTGATGGACCGCTACATGTGCGTTACCGTCTCCTGTGGAAAATAAACGTCATGTTTCCACTTTTCCTTCCTTCTCCTGTGCAGTTTCAGCACCTGCAGTCCGTGTTGTCAGAGGCTGATCCCCAAATGGCAGACATGGTGAGGAAGCGGTTTCCTGTCTGACATGTTCAGCACATCAGCTCTCATTCAGACTATCACGACAGCCCTTTATAGTGGCCTATTCTTCCCTCTAAAGACCCCGCTTTAAGTCGGGCTGTTTGGTTTTCCATGGAAAGACCAGTTGAGGGTGGCGCCCTTTCACGAGATCAGGGCAAAGAAACAAAGACTGTCTGTGGAGACTATTTGCTGTATTCTTTTTTTTTTTTTAATATTGTGAGTCACATTCAACTAAATTCTGTAAAATTAATTAATTTTGATTCTCCCATTTGTACAACCTGACAATGCTAGTTTTCTATGAAATAATAAACATGCAATTTTTAATGAGTCTGTATTGTCACTGATTGTCTGCAGAGTTTAAAAGAATAAGTAGAATAATCCTTTGAGAGGTTATTCATTGACTAACAACAAAACCTAGACACAGAACACATTCATTATCCTCAGGCTTTAAAGGCATTTCACACATTTAATGTTGGATTGAAAGCCGGTAGGGTTTTTTTTAATATTTAAGAGTAAAATTTAAAAGGTTTTATCATGTTTATACACTATCTGTCAGATATGTACCAAAAAATATTCACTGCAGCAGAAAATTAAATTCTATATTTTTCTTCGACATTAAATGGCTTCATTAGTATGTACAGACTTTATGTTTTATTAGTGTACAATTTTTTTATACACGTTTTTTATTGAGTCTTTTTCAGTCATCTCTTCAAGCATATGAGTAATGGTGCTAATGCTGATGACAACATCAAGTGTTTACCAGAGGGTGACAGTCACTCTCTAAGGACAATAAAATTAGATGAAAGGCCTGAGCCTGGCAACAATAAACTCATTTGGTTTCCAAATGCGGCATTTCACCCACTCATGGAGAAGAGCAGGACAACCTGCGCACTTTCAGTGAGCTTACGAAGGCTCTGTGAATATAGCAGCTTTTTAATTAAAGCTTGGATTGATATGTAGAACACTCTTTCTAATGGAAATCCTGAGACGGTCAGAGCATATGCAGGACGGAGATCACCCTATGGGCAAAAAGGCCCTGTCTTTTTAAGCCTGTGTTCTCTAGACATGCACTGAACCCTGACTACATGTGTACGTAGGTAATCGGCGAGTCATGCTCTGTTTGTGTTGTAGGATGAATGATGTACATGCAATCATGTTTGGCCTTTCATGTTTGCTTGTGGACTTACACTTTGCTGGTTGCTCGGTCTTCAGGCCTCGCTCCCAGGCGTGTTATGTCACAGAGATCAGTGTGAAGCCCAGATGTTTTTTGCTGCCCTGCCAAACTTCATTGTCAGTCTGCCGGTCTTCACAGCAGCTTGATATGATCTGACCTAATGCACACAATGCACCGGGCCGTTCCCTCTGTGTTCTACTAATCATCAGACATGTCAGGCTGGACTGATGCTGATGCTGGATGTCAGTTGTTTCCTTTCATGTTTACCTCAGCCTACACATCACTAGATGTTCCTTTAAATGGCATGACATTTTCTTTTAAAATGAAATGTGTTCTATTTTTGACTCATAATGTTGTGAAAATGAACATCTGATTAAGCCTTTATGTAACCAGGAAAGAAAATAACCTTATTCACGACAGAAATATTTTCACTGAGACCATAATAGCAACATTGCGTATATGGGGAAAGAATCCATATCTAGCAACAGTTTTAATCTCCTCAGAATAACAAATCCTACTGGATGGTAAAATTATGTGTTGATCTTTAATGTTGTGGTTGGCAGTGATGGGACCTATTTAATTAAGTATGCGCTGTAAAACTATAATACATCTATTTTTTTAGTTTTATAATAATTATATGAATCTGAAATATAACCAGTTAGAAAAATTACTTGTAACAAAATCAGTAAAATGTGTCGAGTATATCATGTTTTACAGTAAAAGATGATTTTGTCTAGTCTTGATAAACATTCCACCTACCTCTGCTAAATAATAACGTTAACTTCAATTGTATGAATATGTCTAAACTGTGTTTTCTGCATGTCACATGTTCAGGGGTGTGAAAAAGGCCCTAGCGCTGACAGAGTACCTGTTGCTGGGTGGTTTAACTTCCTAAGATCCACTGTCCACGTATGAGGACAAGAAATTCACAGCTTTATACAAAAAAAAAAAAAAAAAAAGCTGTCCACCGCAAATGACATTCCATAAAATTTTTTAAGAATGTATCTGAAAAAACTGTTGCATCATGATGTTTCCAATATAAGCAATTATTTAATTAAAAAAAGCCAAAACTGAAAAACCTCTGGCTTTCCTGGGTCTTCGGATGGTTTACGGCATGTGCAGTGTCACATTCTGTGTCTTTTGAATCCAGGCCCAGCCTCTTCACACCAGCAGGATACGGCATGTTAATAAAGAAATATGATACTATTGGGTGCAATCAAAGCCCCTTCAGCTCATTTCCTGAGTTCCCCGGCTTTCTATCTCATGTCAACAGAATCACAATGAAACTTTCCTCTTTGTGATGCTTAAATATCAAAGACACTGACGTTTTTTACTCACTAAAAGTGATGCGCTGACGTGAGTACTGAGACACTGGCTCCTCATTACCTATTTTTAACCTACTGTATGTGTTTGACTATAAACATGAAAAAATGCAATCCCCACTTCCAGAACAACTGAGACATTTCCTAAAACACAATAATAATAAAAAAAATCTTTAGATATTTATTTAACTCACAGAAGTACAAAGAAAATGTTCATGTTGTCATTTGATGCTGGGTCAAACATATTACACATAAGTGGAGATAAACATTCAGTCAGAACCAGGGACAGCAACACACAGGACAGTGCAATGATGAGTGGATAAAGGAACAGATGTATACAATAAATGCATTAAAACACAGTAAAATGTTGCTTAAAGGGCTATAATATAAGACTATTTTATAGCCTCATTGCCTAAAAGTCATATTTTTGACCAAATTGTGATATCTGCATAACTTTACTCGCCTAACACTGCTGCTTTGTTTTTCATTACTGGCTATGAACTGAAAAAAATTGGACCCAGGCAATTATACTATGAGGCTACCAATAATAAATGAAAAGGGAAATAAGATGTAGTATCATGAAATCTGTCATATGATCAAAAGGAATGACGTCATTGATTTTTTTTTGCTGATAAAATATTTGTTAAATAAATTGCAATGTTTTTCAGAGTTGCCAATGAAACAAAGGGTGCTCAGTGTCTACAAGATGGTTAGGACATGATTTTGTGCACTAGTTGTCTTGATAAAAAAAAACAAAACTCTTTATTTATATGTAACAGTAGGTGCTTGCATATAGAATTATCACACCTGCTATAGGATGCATCCTTAAGGCTTTCCTCAATAATTGTGCAGTACTTTGAATGACCCTCACAGATACCTTCAGACTGTTTTTTTTAATCTCTATTATATTTTTGCCTGGTGTATGCTGTTTCTATTTTAACATGGCAGGTGTTTATGGGGGCGGCTCTATCCTGTTCCGTCCTTGTGCACACTGACGCCTGTCACCAAGTGGCATATGCCAGTTGTTTGTTCTGCAATGAAAGAATTGGAGCTAATTAAAGAGACGTGGTCCTGCTGCAGGAAGTGTGCGTAAGCAGGCCATTCACTGTTCTGATTAGTTAGTTGTTCAAACAAGGCTCAGGATCAGGTGAAAGACTGGAATCCTATTGATGAAGAGCTTCGAAAGGACCTTGGCTTCACTGTGGAAATTTAAATAACACCAGGATTATCGCCATTGAAGGTGAAAAGGCCTTGTGAACATCCTACTCAATAAATAAAGAAAAAAATACACCAACTTTTGGAATAAAACTTTTCTGAAAAATTTCTAAATATGTACTACAAACTCATGTAGATTCAATGCAATAATTAAATTTCAACCCTTCACTTAATTCATTCATTAATGCATTCATTTTTGTTCAGTGTTGTTCAATTTTACAGATCATTACCATTAGTGACGTTTTTAATACAAAATACATTACATTACATACAGACCATCGCTGCTTAAGAATAAGGCACAATATCTCAGTCTATTGCTAGATAAAAAAACAAACTGTAGTGTAAAAAATAGAACAATAAGTAAAAAAATATCCTTAAAAGATCAAAAGTGTCTAAATGGTCTGTGTCTGGATAATGAATATTACTAGATTATAATTACTAATGTGTTAATTTGATGATCTTTAATATCACAATAGGTGATGATTGAGTTCATTTTGATATTGTTGTTTAATTTATAATAATATTTATAATTTATTGGTTGATCTTGGTTTATATTAATAATATTACAAATCCACTGCAATGATGGAATTGCAATGCACTGATGTGCTATATGCTTCATACTGTAATTTTCTATAATTTAATATACTATTTTTATGTTTTTGTGCTTCCTGTTTGTCTGTTTCCTGTGCTGCTCAGTGGCTAGATGGAGAAAAATGTAGCTATCTGCAAAGTTTTTCAACATTTTTTTGATTGTAGTATAATACGTATGTATTGAACTTACAGGCAATGTCTGAAAAAGAAACTAAGTCCATTAAACTGATACAATGACTTCAAAAAACAACATCCAAATGCAATAGGAAAACAGATTACAACTGGCGTGTTCTCTTCCCAAATTCCCAGTCAGAACTAGAGCAGTTTTAGGTGCTGTTACGATCTAATGCTCATGATGGGCAGTTTTGTCAGTACCCGGGGTGAGATTAGCCTCACAGACAGACACTACGAGTAAATCCCTCTGATTAAACTTAACAGAACTGGGACAGACCGACCACAGAGCAGCTCTCATACACTCACACGTCTACTTCACAAGACGACAAAAGACACAGACAGAGGACTTTTTTTTTTTTTTTTTTAACTACAATAATATATTTGATTTGTTTAATTATATGTGAGTATTAGTCAGACAACACTTGAACATGGCTGGTCATCTTAAAAGTAGGCTGTTTCAGTAATGAGGTGTGTGAATGTGATGAGTGGCCTCTCATTATCTCACTGCAGTGAAGTGCCTCATCAGGAGCAGCAAGAAATCAATACTGAGTGTGAATGGGTTCAGGTTTTTGCATGGAAGGAACATAGTGTAAGGTCTAGCACAAACATGAAATTGAAGAAGGTTAGAAGACAAATAGAAGCATTTCAGAGATGATTGAATATAAGGACAATTAGTATAACATGTAATTAAACCTCAAAGACCTAAACAAGCATCTACTGATCTAAAATGTTTAATAACTGTTGACCCACTAACCCTATCAATACATGTAAATAATTGAGATAAAATGCTTTTTCTCTGCATTTCATCATCATCAGATACGACCCAGTTGGAGGTAACACTGATTCACCACTAAAACCCATGTAGTCTGACAAATGCCAGTGGTTGTAGATGCTTGTTTTTATGTTCAGTTAATTTTACTCTTAGCTTTTATCAATATCTATATGATCAATAAATTAAACATAGGAAAATACCTGATATTGCAAAAAACAAAAAGGATAGTATTTCAGTAAACTATGATAAAAGTTTGGGGTCATTTAGAAATCACTACCAAAGCAGTCCAAGGTTTTTAAGGGTTAAACTTCTTCTACCACAGTGAGTTGTGTTACTGCGCTGTCTGAGTCTAGTCCCACTACTGTCTGTCAAATACCCTGAATGAATATGAGCCACGTCACGTTGTTACTAACCATTTAAACATACAACGTAGTAATGAAGACAGTATTAGAATCGGTGTAGATGCCCAACAGCAAAATAAATCATATTTCGTACAGACTGAATCTAGCATCCAAACCTTTGACGTTAAATGAAAGAGATCTGGTCCAGGATCTGTCAAGACTCAAGGAGATCAAATGACCAGAGCATCTGCTGTATAAATGTGACGTCTGTGAAAAAATAATTTGTAAGTAGATTTGCTTTCTGATGTTTGTACGAGTACACCTCTGTGATTGGGTTCATGGGAGCTGTTAATTACCTGAACCCTGAACAATACAGAGGCAGCAGTCTTTGTCCTCTTCCACTAAAAGAAAATCACAATACATAATAAAGGACATATTTTCAGCTTTTTTCCACATATTAGTCAGAGGTGTGCCATGTCTCACATGTCCATTATAGTTTCTGTTGCTCTTTGCGCCACTTGAGAAACAACCATTTCAAAGAATTCTGACGTATGGTTGTGTCAATGGACAAATACAGAACAAAAGGGACATGGTGTCTGTGAAAAGTCCATTTATGAGGTTTACACTGGGTGAGGTCAGGGTTAATTAGCATCTTAGTATTTTACAGTATGTCAGAATAACAGGTTATCTATGACAAATGTTATTTTCCTTCCAATAACAAGAGCGGCTGCTTATTTTGATAAGTTTTGGATTTTACATTTCCCACAAACATAAAGTAGTCCTATTTTTTATATTTTTCATTCACTGTATTTTGTAGCAGGGAATGTATAAAGTCTTTGCACATTGAAACAGAAATGCTTGCCTTCTGTATATTGAAATGATAAGCAGATTAGACTGCTAACCAGACATGATCGCTCACGCTTTGCTGATCTTAAGGGAGATTTCTGTTGCTGTAAACTTTATGAGCAATAAACATTGGTCCATGTAGTCACTACTGAAGGCGCTTGTGGTGTGTTTTAATAGAGAACCACCACAGGTAGGACACCCACATGATTCAAGGTAAACGGTAAAGCATTCAGTGGTTTCTTAGTGATAGCTTGGCCTTTGCTTAATCTCTATTACAGACAACATAAGAACTGATCTGGATTCAGTTCCTGACAAGAGGAAGTGTCCTTCACTGCCTCTTTGGTTGTGTAAAGCATCTCCCTGTCACGAGTGACATCAACCAGGACCACCTGAGACAAACAGCATGCGTATTGGACACATGTATGACCACATCAGATCTGTGGGAAGCCAAAAGCAGCAGCTAATAGAAGAAAGACGTCTGCTCTATTTATGAGAAAACAAAAACTTAAAAACACTAGTGTTATATCTAATGTTTAGTTTAACGTTCCCATCTCTTGATTCTGCTTGCAAAGGACTCTAGGCCCTTTCAGTGATTGTTCTGATCTTATTAAATGGCTCACGGTGTTAAAGAAAAGGAAACATGCAGATTATGTGCACGAGAACCCAGAGGTGCTTACAGTGCACGGGGATGGATTTTAAAAGGGGGGCACATTTGGATCACTGTACAATGAAGGCAGGTGGGCTACATGTAAATCCTCTTAAAGCGTGACCTTTTCAGAGTGTCAACAAACGAAAAGAATAAACTGTTTGTGCACAGGCCTCAGAGTGATTGACCTGTCTGAATCTAAAATGTGTGTAATCTTAATACATTGACATATTTTTATTCTTTGGCGCTTTATAGATTATATGCAGAAAATTATTACTCATTTGATGTTGGCTGTTTAATGTATTTTCAGACAGATTTAAGTATTAATCTGAAAAACCCTGTTTGATCAGGCATTTTATGACCTCACCAAATCATAATTTGTGATTGATCTCATTAAAGGACCCCGCTGTTTAAGGCCTTGAGGTAAAATAAAAGATACCACTTCCCTCATGACGTGCGCGATGCTGCTCTTTTTCCATTTGCTGTTGAGGGCCAGATTATTTCTCCCCGGAGCCCCCTCCTCTTTGTCCCTGTGGTTAAATAGCAAAGCGCGACGCATCTCGGGGTAGACAACCTGTATTACATAGCGGAGGTGATTTAGATAATCCACCTGTTGGAACCAAATAAATAGGCGAAAACTTCAGCATGTATTCAAACAAACTGGAAGGACCACGGAGGGGAAGATCTTTTGACTCCATAAATATTGGCTTTGAGGAAAAACTGCTCAACAATGAGGTAAGAACTTCTTCTAAAAAGTATGCTTTAGACTGAACAGATATTAGCAGGTCTGATATTTATAGAGCTTTCCCCCCCTCTCCTTTGGTTAGTGCGTCATTGTGGCTTTAATTTAAGAAGTGAAAACTTAATGAATAAGCCTTGACTTTGTCGTCATGGCAGATTAATATAAGCCTTTTTTGTGGTAATATAATTTACGTCAAAGGGTTAAGAGGGTTAAAGTGGACATGTACCATATCGTTATCATTTTATTGCGCAAAATGCATATTACAGTGTTAATGCAGTGTTAATCCCTCACCGATTTCTATAATAAACGACAAAACAGATGTGAGATAAATCAGTATAGGTGCAACGGGTGTGATTTCTCCCCCCCTCAAAAAGCAGCACGGAATCTGTTAGGGGTGAGAAAGAAAAAGAGACAGAAGAGGTGCACATCCGCGAAACGCAAGTCAAATAGTAATGACTATAAAAGAGGTGCAGCAATTGCGTCTTCATTTTGAGGTTAAGGAATAACAGGAAACTAACAGAGACCATTAATAATGAAAAAAAAAATTCCAGAAGACAGTTTGTGACCTTCACATAAAATCAACCCAAACAAAGTACATTTAAAACAAATAAAACAGAAAATTCCTCGCTTACATGGAAAGGAAGATAGATAAACACAGACAAGGATGAATAGACTGGATTGAAACTACAGCAGAATTTATGTTTTTTTTTTAAACCAATAAATCCATGTTGGTATTAAAGTAACTTAACGTTGCATTCGCTCCATTTAAAAAGATGGAAATACCAGAGGATTTAGCGGCCTTTGGAGCTACTTTTTGGCCTCGTGTCTGCGCTGCTGTGATTAAAAACGGTCTAGTGTCTGGTTCGATGTGCTGGGAGCTAATAATAGGCTTCCCTGCTGTCTAAATGAGATTGGTGTAAGGCGATTCTTTGAGACAGAGACAAGTTCATCTTCGTTAAACCGAGACGCAAAGACTTGACCCGGGGAGCGTCCTGATCCAGTCTTCATGCACTAATGCTTTCAGGGATACTTCCGACAAGAGTCCACAGAAAACTGGTCTTCCGCGGTGTCTACACAATGCTCGAAGGGCGGAATATGGTAGGGGCTGACTGAACTGAAGTGGGTTGATTCCTCTAACCCCTATGAAGACACTTGCACTGAACAGAATAGAAATAAATGTAGAGAGAGGATAAAAATGACATGGTAGCATGATGAGGAATAAACATGATTCTGCATTGGATTGGATTTTGTTTAGGTGAATACCAGCTTTTGCAGTTATGGAAAACAGATGATTGTTTCTGTGATGTTGGCATATTTTATTCCTAATTAAATCTGATGCGGGATTAAATTCATTTTTCCCTGGCGTGTGCGGCGTGGCACCACCAGGAGATAACGTAAGGCTGCTGTCCATGGTGCTGAAATGGACAACTGGGGTTCACACACATCAGACCTGTGTGTGATTGATACAGCTGTCGAATCTGCAGAAATAACATATCATGATATTCGAAGATATTGTAATATGTCACCTGATGCAGAAATTTATTTTGCCAGAATGCATATAAAGAAAACATTTTTTTAATTTCAGTTATAGGAATGTTGAGCCACTTATGTGTGACTCTTAGCTGCTGGTTGTTGGAAGTGAAGCGTGTCATAAGATAAGATGTTCAGAAGATGTTCTTATGTGATTAGAAAGTGGTGCATTCGCGTCATTGCCTGCCCTGAGCTATTGTTCAATCGAGGGTGAAACTTTAACTGACCCCATACTAGACATGGTTAACTGTGAGAACCAGATTTGCACCGCTTTGTATATGTTTTTGATTGGTATGAAGTCATGACAAGTATTTTGCTGATCCTGAATATGTTCTTTTCTGTGATACCATTTTCAGATAAACAAATCAACTTTCACAAAAATCGAGGAGAGCACTGAAAAGAAAAATACATCAGAGAAAGAAAGAGCGACAATAATCTTCTCCCTGAAGAATGAAGTAGGTGGACTTGTAAAGGCGCTCAAACTCTTCCAAGTATGAAATTTTCTTCACAATGTGTATCTATCCCTCATACAGAAATGAGTATCACTATACAGATGATAATGATGTGAAATATTTTTTGCAGGAAAACCATGTCAACCTTGTACACATAGAGTCCAGAAAATCCAAAAGACGCAACTCTGAGTTTGAAATATTTGTGGACTGCGACAGCAACCATGAAAAACTGAATGAAATCATCCAGCTGCTGCGGAAGCATGTGAACGTGGTGGATATGGAGCCTCCAGATAACTCCTGTCTACTTGAGGAAGGTAAAACATTGAATTAGACACTGGGGACTGTACTGCAACCCTCTATCGACTTAGTTAAGAATGAAAAAAATGAATTTCTTCTCTCTTTTCAGAAATGTATAACGTACCATGGTTCCCAAAGAAAATTTCAGACTTGGACAAGTGTGCTAACCGAGTCCTGATGTATGGCTCTGAGTTGGATGCTGACCATCCGGTATGTAAACTCAAATGATTCTGCTGGTTTACTGTAAAATGCAACCCCCCTCATTTAAAAGCATCTTCAATATCTTTGTGTTCGTCTCATCAGGGTTTCAAGGACAACGTGTACCGAAAGAGGAGAAAGTACTTTGCTGATCTTGCCATGGCCTACAAACAGTGAGTTACTGTGTAGTTTTATTGTTCATTTTAATATCTGTTAATAATATTTGTCTGATACTAAGAGAAATTTGTCCTGTTTCTGCCAGTGGGGATCCCATCCCCCGTATAGAATTCACAGAGGAGGAAGTGAAGACATGGGGTGTGGTGTACAGGGAGCTTAACAAGTTGTACCCGTCCCACGCCTGCCGGGAATACTTGAAGAATCTGCCACTTCTGTCCAAATACTGTGAATGTCGGGAGGACAACATCCCTCAGTTGGAGGACGTCTCACGCTTTCTCAAGGGTAGATTTCATTTCATACTAAATGTGTTTCTATTCACCAGAGGCTTCATTGGATCACATTGTAAGATTTGATCACTCATGTTTAATTCTCTTATCCTCTCAGAACGTACTGGATTCACCATCAGGCCTGTGGCAGGTTATCTGTCTCCCCGGGACTTCCTTGCTGGTTTAGCCTTCCGTGTTTTCCACTGCACCCAGTATGTGCGGCACAGCTCTGACCCCTTATACACCCCAGAACCGTAAGTAATAAACAATACCATGTTATCTGTGTTCATATAGATCCACAAACCCTAACATTTTACTGTGTTTCATCATGTAGGGACACATGCCATGAGCTGCTGGGTCATGTCCCACTGTTAGCAGAGCCCAGCTTCGCCCAGTTTTCTCAGGAGATCGGTCTTGCTTCACTGGGGGCGTCAGATGATTCAGTTCAGAAATTGGCCACAGTAAGTGACACCATTCTAAATATATTGAATCAAATAAAAAAAATGCCCAGATTAATGAAACTCATAAATTGTTTTCATTCATTCAGTGCTACTTCTTTACGGTGGAGTTTGGCCTATGCAAACAAGAAGGGCAGTTGCGAGCGTACGGAGCAGGTCTGCTGTCATCAATCAGTGAACTTAAGGTAATTACAGTTTAACTAAAATATTCCTCATAGTCACTCACCATTAAATACACTGTTGCCCATAAACTTGGAAAAAAAATTTTTTTACTTCTTCTCATGACATGATTTGATTTTCTTGGTAGATAAAGTGTAAGTGGGACTCATTATGTAATATTGCACCAGGTCAAAGGTGATTACTGATGTGTATAAATAGGAATAAAAAGAGGAATGTGTCTGAAAAGAAAATTATTCTATCTTTATGAGCTGCAGCGTATTTTGTCTCTGCACAGAATAAATATTAAAAAAGCAGCTGAACAGTTCTATTCTACTAAAAACTGCTTTTATATCCAAGTACATTGCAATGAAAAAAAATTAATGGTGTTTCTCTTGCAGCATGCACTTTCTGGCAATGCAAGGATAATGCCTTTCGACCCCAAAGTTACATCCAAACAGGAATGCATCATCACAACATTTCAGGATGTCTACTTTGTGTCAGACAGCTTTGAGGAGGCCAAAGTCAAGATGAGGTGAGCTTATTCTGTTCCACTAATGATTTATATCCAATATTTTGCAAATAATCATTTAAAATAAATATTACAGTCTGCGTGACAGTTTATCATTACACTGTAAATATATCTACCACGTGTTAATTGAATGTTTACCTGTTTGTTTCAGGGAGTTTGCCAAGACCATTAAGCGCCCCTTCACCGTCCGATACAACCCTTACACCCAGAGTGTGGACGTGCTTAAAGACACTCCCAGCATCAACAGTGTGGTGGAAGAGCTTCGACATGAGCTTGACATCGTCGGTGACGCGCTCAGTCGGCTCAACAAGCAGCTGGGTGTCTGACTTTCCACATAAAAACATTTCACCTGAAGTCTAGCACTGCTTGAGTGTCGTCCCCCAGCTCTAGAAATACTGCTTTTAGCTCACCCTTCGTCAGTACAATGAATGTGCACTGCTTTGAGAGAAATGCTTTGTTGTCCCTACTGCATGATAGGTGGCTTTTACGACTAACCCATTATGGCGAATTATGTTCAGCCACTGATATCATTAATTTGCACAAACCTGAACAGCTGCTTAATCCAAGACACTGCTTTTCTTCAGTTGTCTGAATTGGTTTCACTGCAGAGATTCCATGTGCTTTAATGGTACTTCAGTACCTTTTTAAAGCATTTCCTGCTGTTACAAACACACATGTTGTCTCCTCTTCTTATTGTTAACTTTTCTGTTGTATATGATCATGTGAAATATTTTTGTATTTCATTTCATTATTATTCTTCACATTTAATCTTCCTCACTTCAGTGATATGTATAAAAATATATGTTGTTTGTATTCTTTTGGTGTATGTATCATATTACGTTTTGTGTGTTGTTGATGGAAAGTATGAAGGTTAAAAAGTGGTAATATAAGAATGGTTTCATGACTGATAACAATAAATTTGTCTGATGTATCCTGATCTAATTTAATTTAACGTGATTATTTAAATACCTAATATTGAAGTGATTATTCAGTACACTGCAGTACTCCTGAAATTAAAACAATATTTTTCTACTGTAAAGAAAATATAAGGAGTAGACTATGTATCAAACTAAGAAAAAGAATATACAAAATAAAACGTTTATTGTGTCTTCACATTGTGTTAGTTGTGTCATGTTGGCGTATTATTGTTAGGTGGCCCTGTAGTTGTCATTTATTGATGACTCTGTAGAAAAGGACAGTCACATGGAGAATATGATGATTAAACACATGAAATGTCATGTTAATGCTATTAGAGTACGTATCAATTTCACCATCAATTAATTAATTATTTAAAAAAATATTTCTCCATATTTGTGTGTAGTTGTGATCCATAGTTTTTCCAGGCAATTAAACCTATTGTTACTAGAACTTACATAACTAATTAAACAAGGTTGTGTGGGAAATGGATTAAGTGATTAAGTAATTGATAAAGGCATGTTTGATTCATGACAATAAAGTTGGATACTAAT
>JAPQRQ010000023.1:14652714-14674218 GCA_037367365.1 Apogon talboti
ATGGTGAGGGACAGAGAAGGACTCAGAGCTCTGTATGTTATCCTGATGATTTGTAAAATAAATTATTGAATTGAGACTGATCCTCTTCTCACTACTCTTCATTAAACGAACACGCTGGAAGCCTGTACATATAGCATAAAGAATTAATGGATAGAATACAGGTATTTCCAACAGTTGCTACATCAATTTTATTCATTAATTCTAAATGTTTATTGAACTTCACAGTCATATTTGACCTATTTACATTGTTAACAGGTGCATCCATTACGTCAAGAGTACCTTATGAGTGTCTTTCTGTAGACTGTAAGTTGAAATAGTTAAAATATTTACATATGAAGTAGCATTTTCCATTTTATGCAGTTTTGTATTTCCACTCGCCTAGGTTTTCCATGACAGTTTTATCTACTTATCACTTTTCAGGTTTTTCATACCCTTCACATCAAGTGAAAACAATCTCTAAATGTGTTCACTTTAATGTTTGAGATCAAATTAAGTTTAAAGTGTTTCTTTGCGGATTGGCATTGACATTTTCTTCCCTTTTAAGATAAATAAACTTCAAAATCTCCCTCTTGGATTTACCGGAAAATGCATTGTCAAAAGCTGAAAACAGGCTTTTTCCCCCTTAATTTTTAGAGATATGTAGTTCTCATTAGACAGCAATGTTGCAAACATTACATGCAATGATAAAATACAATGTAACACATTTCTCTAGATTGAACTAGTGAAAAGAATAGTCATAATGAACTCAGGAACCATTTGACAGTACAGTAAGTACTTTTAAGAAGACACACATTCTGCTGAAAATACTTTGATAATTTTACTCTCTCCGCCTAATTTGAATGCAAAAGATTTATTTGTAGTGGAATATTTTCAGTGTATTATTCATTTTACTTAACTTTCTTCTACCACTGCATTGTACCGATCACAACACAATAAACTCCAATAGGTGAAAATAATAGGCTAGTTATAATAGGACGTTTTTTCACCTTTATTATGCACTTGCGAAAACCATAGCTAACTTCACGACAGTGTCGCAAAATGTGGTAGCCATTTACGGCAGGAGCTGTACTCCATGGAGTTGTGTTTACATGCGTGGGTAAGTTTGCTACTTAACTTGTATATTAGTGTGTTTAAGTTGTATAACTGTGCATACCGGTGTTATTTAATTGTCTCATTTGCACTGTCTCAGCAGTACTGACAATACGGAAATGTTACGATAGCACTTTTGCTAATATTTGCTTAGTCGTGAGCGTAAGTTCACAAAGCGCGCCTGTAGAAAGCACAAATGACTGTTGATATACCTAACTTTTTAATGGTTGGTACCACTTGCTTTGTTCTCCGGTGGTGTGAGTAATGTACCATGTCTGCCAGGGAGCCAACAGCTACGGGCAGCTCGGACAGGGACATGCGGTGGACCAGTCCCTTCCTCGGCTGTCAAACACCGCAGCTCTGCCGAACGTGACGGTGGTCCGGGAGGTCACCGGCGGAGGAGGGCACTCCGTGATGGTCACTGGTTAGTTACTGTTCTAAAAAGACTTTACATTTTGTTCAATAAGCATTATCTGTCCAACTGGTAAACATGTTCTGTAACGATGACTAAGTCACATAGCTTTTTACAAGTGACAGGGCTCCCTCTCCTGGTACAAAGGTGTATGATGCTGATGCTGCCTGGATATATTTTCTAGGATTTGTGAAACTGTAAAAAGAATAAATTTTATGTGTGTCTATATATATATATATATGTATGTATGTATGTATGTATGTATGTATGTATGTATGTATGTATGTATAAGAAAAATATGTGCATGTTTGCTTTTTTCATTATTTGAATGGTTACAAAACATTTTTGTTGCTAGTTTTGTGGTTCTCTGTTATGTGGATGCAAGACATGTACAAATATTATAATATTGTTTCTAATGCATGATGATACATGATGTAAATTATATTTGTTTTTGACAGAGAATGGAGAGGTGTTTGTGTGTGGACAGAACAGCAAAGGCCAGCTTGGCCTTGGCCGCACTACAGATGTCTTTACTCTTCAGGTCTGTTCCAGCCTAAGCAAGAGAGTCACAAAAGTAGCTTGTGGTTGGGATTTTACTCTTCTTCTCTCCGGTGAGTTCTATTGCACACTTTAAATTCACCAGGTCTAGGAAGATATATTGTAAAAGTGAAGATCTCATCATGGAATTTGATCAAATGTTCTTCCAAGGAGGAACTATGGCTGACAATTATCTCCAGACATAATTTAGAATGAAGCTGAAAATCACATCATGTATATATTATTATATTATTTAAGGAATGGTACATTATTTAGTCTGCTGTATAGTGTGTATTTTGTAAATCTCAAGGTTAAGTTGCTGAATACAACTCAACAATATTTGTTTTTATATCTCTCTGGGAGATTGTGGACAATTATTGGCATGTGGCTCCAACACATTTGGACAGCTGGGTGTCGGAGAGGCAGTCACACACTCTGAATATGTACTTGTTATTGAGGTAGGTACATGAAAGTAATGTTTGAGTTATGGAATGCAATATATCCTCTACTTGGGCAGATATAATAGTTGCCATACATTTACTAAGTCAGTTGTGATTCATTAAATTCTTCTACAAACTTGTTTATCTTGTGATCAGTTTATTTACAGCAGTTCTGTTTGCTTTCAGAGTCTAAGGGAACCAGTGGTGAGTGTAGCAGCAGGACTGAGACACTCACTTGCTGTAACCGGTGAGTTTTGACCCTAATCTGTCATTATGCTTTAGTTTAGCAATAAATGATGTCACATCATGTCTGATTGTCATACTTTTCTGCATCACCTTAAGAGGCAGGTTGTGTATACCAGTGGGGAACTGGTCTTTTCAGTCAGGCTAAGAGAGCTGTCATTTCAAATCCTGTCCCATTACACCTCAACAGTAAAGTGCCCTCTCTGGTACCTGGTAAGATATATCTGTACCTACCAAAATTGTTTCATATGCTCTTCATGACTCATATTAGTGTGCTACCACAGCTACATTGATAAATATGTGCAAATACTTCTGCACATGTTGCAGGCCTGGAGCAGAAGGCATTCATGGTAACTGCAGGGTCAGCCCACTGTGTGTGCCTCACAGGTATGGCATATAGTCATTATATTTCTGCATTTATGTTCATTTGTATTTGGATATTAGCCAACACTAACATAATATGTTAATATGTATGCATGATATAGGTTTATGAGAGTTTGAGAGTTTTGCTCTCTTGCATATACTTTCCACATTTCCCGGTTTGGAGAGGATTGTTAACATATCTAAAAACAAAGAAAGCAGTATATACAATGAATTATATCGCTACGGTAAGACTGTCCAGCAAGGTTTTTGCATCCGAAACTCTCCAGAGTGCTCTCCTGAGTAGACTGTAGAGATGTGTAAATTTACTAATAGATATTTATAAACTTGTAATACATTCCAATCTGCTCTCCCCCAGGGAGCACTAACTCTTGATGATTGTCCAACTGAGCTGTTCTCTACTTTATGTTTATACATCATGTCTGAACTTCCTCTTGTTCTGTAATTAAGTTGACCAGTACCACTCAATTACTGCTCCACTGCCTCTGCTGGATGAAGAATAATGTTGCTCCTGTGGCGTGTGTTTTCAGGAGATGGTGATTTGTTTATGTGGGGAAGCAACAAGCATGGTCAGCTCACATCCACAGAGCCCTTCTTGTTCTGTCCCACTCTTCTGAAACGTTCCCTCCTGGGTGGAGAAAAAGCTGTTAAAATGTGGAGTGGATGGACACATACTGTTGTCCAAACAGGTGAGACATAGAAACACATGACCGATTAACATTATCAAGATTTGAAGGATCACTACCAATGCAGAAAAAGGTAATCTATTTCAGAGAGTGGAAAAGTGTTCACATGGGGAAGAGGAAATTATGGACAGCTGGGGCGAGTGGCATCAACCAGTCAGAACGCAGAGCAACAGTCAGCTGGTCCTTTGGCAGAAGGTGGCAGTCAGGAGGCTTGCCTCCCTACAGAGGTTAAAGTCCTCTGTGGAGCAACACAGGTAAAACCTTTCAGTGTTTGGCAGTACAACAGATTAAATGACCCGGATGGCATGGGACAAGAATTATTAAAGACAAGTCTCACATGGCCATGTCTGTCCCTAGACTTTGTTTGAATGCTTTTTAAAGGACAAAGAACAAACTTTATGAATAAGATTGAATGGACTGATTCTAGTCAGGCCAGGCTAAAATTACAGCAAAGAAAATGCATCATCACCTTGACACACAAAATTACTATTGTAATAAACATCATTATATAAAAGTAGATTCTGAGCCAATGCTCAAATGTCTTCAGGAAAGGTCAGACTGAAACCTTCACCAAACTGGAAAGGGGGAAAAACTCTTATCTCGTTTGTCTTTCTTCCTCTGAGTCAGACTAGAGAAACCGCCTCATAGATGAATTGGCGGTTGTAAGGATGATTTGTGGTATGGGTTGTTGACTGTTGCGCTCCTGTCATATCAAAGGACATCCAGCAGAGGGAAGTAAATGTCCACAAATGAAAACAGGAGACGCAGGTTGTTTTGTATGAGGTGAAACGTAGCATCGTTGAATGAGAACCAAGCCCACTGAGAGAGGATTGTTAATGATTTCCATCACTATATCTCATGAGCCAAACACACACTGCCATTATCTTCCACCAGGGAGAGAAGCACTAACATTTAGTGAAGGCAGAGGTCTCCTCTTCCATAAGGACAATTACATGTGAGGAGCACAGGATGGCATCAGTTAACCTGTAGTCTAAATGGCAGCTATATGGTAGGAGATTTTTGCCAATAAAGTAGATGTCAGGGACGGACAAGGGCACGCTCTGGATCATTCTTCCTCTGCACACTCATCATTACAGCAGCACTGCTGTATGTCAAGGCGTCGTCACTGTGTGTGTGTGTGCGTGTGTGTGTGTGTGTGTATGTGTATGTAAAGCTAAAAGCAAGATGGATTAGTTGAATAGCCTATGAATCTCTCAGCCCGCCCTACCATGTTAGTCCTCCAAACATATAGTGTACATATGCCCACAGACTCAATATTTAGTAAACTGTCATATTTTTATGAGACCCATGAACATTATTGCTGTAACAAATTATATCCTGTCAGTGACTGAAGAATCATTGGGTGTTATTCCGTTTATAGATTGCTACAGCTGGGTGCTTTATTAAAAAATGCTTTATCAAAGCAGTTAAACTGTAACGACAATACTATATAAATGCAATATATTTATACAGTGTAGAACTCATTGACATTTATTGCTAGTAAGGAAGCCATAGCAGTGTCATTCAGAGGATGTATCATGTTTTTACATAGTGTGTCATACATTTGAATGTATCGGTTATGATGGAGACAGAAGACAGTTGGATTGATTTCTCTGAACAACCCAGCAGTTGGTTTTAGTGCTCATATAGAGCTGGCTGTTGCAGTTTTTGGCTTGGCTTTTCAGTGAGACGCTGTCGAGTGAGGCATTGGATATCAAGTTGTCAAAGCCATGCTGATGAATCCAAAACTTATGTTGTTTGTGTTTGGTGTGGTCAAGCTCTGCATTTCTGAACAAAAGCTGACTTACCACAACTCAACAATCATTTTGATTTTATTTCAGTTTCACTGCAGGTTTAGTTACAGTTGTCACATTGACTCAACAAATTCTTCTTAACAGCTTTAAAGTGGAGTTTCTATTTCACCACATTCTCAACACATTTTCTTTTTTTTTTTTTTTTTTTGCAGATCGCATGTGGATCTGAACATAATCTTGCAATTGTAGGTGAGTGTATTTTTCCTCAAATGCTCATACATTTCATTAGCTTCTCTGCTCATTTATTTGTTATTTGCTTGAAGAACTATTCTGTTTATCAATATGAAAGCATTCAATGTATGAAATACGGTTAATTAAGTTTCTTTGCAAAATAGATGCAAGAAATTGTATGAGGAAGGTACAAAGAGGAAGAAAAAATACACAATTATACCAAAAGACAGGCCTCAATTGTGGCCAAAAATGGTTCCATTTACTAAAGGTGAAGGGAATGAACTCAGGTTAGGCCGTTTCAAAATTTCTTCCTTGCTGCACCAGAGAATTAGTAAGAGAAGCGTCTAATACATTACAGTTAAACATCAGTGTGAAATATTAATCCTTCTGGTAATGCTGCAGAGGATTTCTGAGGTCAGCTCATTTCTCTGTGGCCTTTGCATCAGGAAGTAATTACAGCATGGCTAGATGGTATCATTGACAGAAGCAATTACCCGAACAGGCCTGTAAAAGAGCTGAATTAACCACACACATTTACAGGCATGTTGTTCCAGTTGAATGTTTGCAGAACAGGCTTCCTTTATCCACAGAACAACAGAAAATAGACAGCACAGGCTCACACATGCCTGAAAAAGAGTACCGAACAAACACAGACTTATTTGGCTATTATTTTTTTTCTTATTAGTTTAACAAAGAGATCTGATGCCCTTTCAGTGTTTGCAGGCCTGACAAACAACATCTGATTTTCCATTATCATGGTGCAACTCTACAAATCACTTTGGAAGTAAAATCTTTTGCATAAAATGTGGATATTTACCTTTTTTTTTTTTTTGTTTTTGTTTTTTTTTTTACATCAGTATAAATGCCACGTATGGACACTAAAACACAAGTCGAGAGTTCCATTAGAGAGAGAGCTGGTGTTTCTACACAAGTGTCCACTTTTACACTTTTAAAGCCCTAATCAGTTTAACCAGTTTGCTGGATATGTCAAGTACGACATTTTTTTGCAGAGACTGTGCGTCATTGTGACAGTTCTCACAAAGCTTTCAGAAGTTCATCTGGCTTCGTAATGTGATGGTAAAGTAGAACCTGTGAAGGGAGTGTTCCCTCTGCCATGCTCTCCTCTTTTCCTCCTCCTGTCTGGAGCATGGTGGCAGGAGCAATGAAATAGCAAAACAGGATTGGAAGCAGAGACCTGAGTGCTGCTATTTCTGGTGCTGAAGTAGGTCAGGCGGAAAGGAACGGAGAGCATTGCATGCTGCTTATGATATTTGTTGCCTGCTCAGCCCTTGCCCATTTGTATGAAACTCATCACCGATGGTCAGGGGTGGCAGATTGGCCAAAGGCGCTGTTCGCACAGCTCATCCAATCTGAGGAAAGATTTTTGTTAATTTGAACAGTTTGGATGTCACAGGCTTTGTATAACACAAAACACATTGGATCAGACCTCGTTTCAGTTGCACCTGAATCATAACGTATGTTAATCCTCAAATATCAACACCTCATGCAGATTGTGGAATCGTTAATAAGGTGTGAAATTGTAAAACTGTCGAATGTAAAACCCAGCCATGAGATTTGTTTACAAGGAAATAGCGTTTGGTTTGAGTGTCTTGATTTTTATCCTTTTGTTGTGCTGAATATTGTGCAGGCACTTTGTTGCCATGGAAACACTGATGTGCTGTACTCCAGTCAGTGAGTCCATGAATTAAGCAGAGCACCAAAATAAGGCTGTTTCTCCCTGTGAACAAAATCTATGAATACTTGAAGTTCACATATTAGTGAGAATAGTCCGCTTTATCTTAAAGTCCGGGCTATGTGTGCTTGTAACGCTTTCCCCATCGCTGGCAAAATGTCACAATGACATAAGCTGCTGGCGTGATATCTTGGTGTGTTAACTGCTGAATGCATATGTGTCTGTTGGCAAATCCAAATCTTTGACACCACAGATATTCAGAGGCGAGCCAAAAACACAAAGACAATGAAATCCCATGATGTAAATAATGAAATAATGAAAACATGGCTTGAAAGACACACAACTGCAGGATGGGAAAAGCTCGAAGATGTGTTACCCTTGAGAAAGCAAGCTCGCTTCTGTTGCCATGGTAATGGATCCTATTAGGTAACTGTGTTGCCATGGCACGTGTCTTCTCGGTGATGCAGACCTGACCACACCCACCAACAAGCTCACCAGCTGTGAAGAGCAGGGAAGCTTTATTACTGGCCAAGTGTCTGTCTTGGGAACAGAGAGGCTGTGTGTGTTCTGTATGTGTGTGTGTGTAATTTCACAGCCTTTTTTTCTCCAGGCTGCTAATTTTAGCTCACATGTTACTGTGCTTTAGACCCGTGTCTATCCTCTCAGGTCCACTGACCCATGACCCCTCTGCTTTTCAGGGAGGTGTCTCCTCTCATGGGGCTGGAACGAACATGGGATGTGTGGAGACGGTTCAGAGACTGACGTCTTCCAGCCACATCTCATTCCTGGTCTCAGACCTCTTCTCATTGGCTGTGGAGCTGGACACTCTATGGCAGTGTGCGCTGCGACAACTGACTCGACACAATCCCTGCACTCTCCTCTTCAATAACATTGGATGAGGAACATTAATTCAGCAACTAACATTACTCTAAATATAGAGTGACTTTGTGAATCAACACATTTGTGCTGACTTATCAGGTCTACCCTTTCCGAACGCAGGTTCCAGTTCTATATTTTTAAAGTAACTTTCTCCCTCTGGTTGGCCACCTAATCTCTTTGAGGAGGTCAGACCTCAAGTTGCTCTTGCCGTAAACACTGTCATGTGGTCAGACACAGGCTGAGTTATGTTTCCGTTAGATAGAAGCCATCATTTTTCTGACCAACCTGTCAGTTTGATGGACATGATTGGGGCTGATGGCGTTGCAGGACATGGCTTTGCCTATGGCTCCTGGACCACCTGCCATGTTCGTCTTCCTGAGTGAAGCCGTTAAGGACATGTGAGGGATGGGCTACACTTGTGCTATAGCTCCATCTTCCCATGTCAGCACTTTTATTACTGTGATCTTGCGTGTCAGGAGGCCGTCAGTCTCCATACTTGAAATGGAAACGCATTGAAAACCTCTGGGTTATGGTCAGTCATGATTTACCTCTTACACATGTGCAGTATTTTATTTTTTCCGGCTGTCCATCACTTCTTTATACTTTTGTCAGCTTATGGTATATTCTTTGACCTTCGCTTTGCCTTGTTTGCACCACTTTCATACTCCATACTTCATTAATCCCTCCCAGGGGAAATTAATCTTCTGCATTTGACCCATCCTAAATATTTATAAGCAGTAAATGTCCGCAGTGCAGCACCTGGGGATCAACTGCAGGCCTGAGGCCAGCACCTTGGTCAAGGGCAGTGGCCGAGTTGGAAATGGCTGATGATTGAAATGTTAGCATCAGAATGCACTTTTTTTTTTATTTAAGCATTTTTATTTTATGATTATGCAAATCACTTAATTATGCACTGAGAGTTAAATTATTTATCTTTTTTTACCTGAATTAGTTTGGAAAAAATAAATCAACACTCGTTGAAAAATGATCATTTCTGTGTTTTTTTTATTTGATCACTATTTATTGTACAAGCCTGAACTGTATTGGTCAGAAAAGACACAAAAAAAAATTCCCTAAACCACAAACCAATCAAAACGGTCACTGAACACCTTATTGAGATAACTAACCACAAAATGCACGGTGTTCAAAACACACACTCTTCGCACTAAATGGCACACAGTAGTTGCCTCTTAGTTGCATTATTAATTCCATTAATGATAACAGCCACTTTTTTTTTTCTTCATTAAATCCATGTCTGACAATGACCAGCACACTGTCCCCCATTGTTGCTCAGCTCTATTGGCAGATCCAGATCTGTTGTACCTGACAGCAGCGAGATCAGAGTAGGTTGTTGGCAGTGTGTTTGCAGTTTGGTAGAAAGTTGGTCCCTTTTCACTAACTCTTCCACACAAACAATGATGCTATACTTTTAACCTATGGCTGCCCTGTGTTTTAACCATTTCTTGCCTTTAGAAGCTGATGTACAGATATGGGGGTTGTTATTTTATCTGTGTACTTTCTTTAAGTACTGAAAAGATGTGGGTTTTCAATGGTTTAGACTAATGGCTAATTTAAAAGGAAATGTAATCCAGTTTATCATGTCAGTTTAACTGAATGGTGAGGAGAATTTGCATTAACATAGGCACTTGTCCAGTATGATATATGTAATGTTTTGGCATTACTTAGTATTGGATACTAACGTACCAATTTGCACATGTACACTAAAAGAATAAATGCCAGTTCTAAATGATTGTCAAGTGACAATGCATTACTAAGTAATGATGACCATCTTATCTGAAATGTAAGATAATTATTAATAGATATATCAACATTTAGTGAATATTGAATATCTATCATTGCTCTTGAAATAAATCCAAAGATTTGCTCAACCAACAAAATAATTCTTAACAGCACACTTTACCATTTTAATGCCTCTAATTACAAGGTAAGAGTGGTGCTATTTTAAGAAAGTTACAAAATATGATCTTTTGTTTTGTGGATGTTATCTCTCTGATGCCTGAAAACATACCAAAGGGATGTTAAAAATTCACTGGTGCAAAACAGTGCAAAAGTCTACAAAAATGTGACCATGACAGTGCAAAGTTAAGGATTTAGTTTTCATCTGTTTCATTTGGCTGACATGACAAGTGACAGGTTTTTGCTGGGGGTGATTAAAATTGGAGCAACATTTTTTTTTTTTTTGTTGTTGTTGTTTTTTTTTTTCTTTTCTTTTTTTTCTTCGTTCAACAGAAAAAGCACACAAATATTTGATGATCACTCAAAACATTGGTACACACAACTTCAGCACACAAAAGCGTATTTACAGCACTGGCACACACCAAAAATAGGCACACAAATTACAACACAGTAACCAGTCACAGATACTGAGCTACATAAGGCTTGACAACAAAACTTCCTCAGTGCTACATCTATGCTGAGTTTGTGATGTACAGGTTGTCACTGTCACACCCATTTAAAAATACTAAGTAATACACACAACAATGCTACAGCACTATCAGGTGGGTGATGGGCCATTATGGGTCATACACATAGTGGTTGGTACACCATGGTTCATAACACAAACTGATTCTGTTGGTTGTCTGCTCCGGTGCTGTCGCTGGGTCTCTATAAACATATAAAAAAACAATAACAAAAATAAATTATTACACAAATTATGTATAATGGTGGAAATGATGGCGATGATGGATACCTCTGAGGCGCAAGGAGAGGTGGAATGACACTAGCTTGAAGAGTAAAGAAAATGTGCTCCGTTAGTCCTCATGGTAAACATCAGGTTTACCATGTACTTCCCATGCTTAGCCAAGACACCAGACAAAGATGTACTGTCTGTGTGCGGAGGTTGGACTCTGAGTCGGTTAATAAACATGCCCGATCATGCTGCGTTTTACAACTTGATGTACAGTAGTTCAGTCATTGTCATGCGTTTGTCTACTTTGCATCATGCTCTCACAGTCACCTTGTTTTCTCATGTTCTCTTTGACCCATACACAGGGAAACACCGGGTCAAACAGCAGCTGAATGCACTAGCTGTATGCTAGTGGGAAAAGAAAGATGTGTATGCATGTACTGTTGAAGAAAAACGGAGTCTAAACACTCATTGTGTATAAAATTTATTTCATGCAAGGACTTATATTTACATATTTTATTTGAATACTTTTCTGTTGCATAAATGTAAAATACATGCATTTACCTTTCCCCAAGTAGACCCACATCCCATACTGTGTTGTATTGTACTTTTTTTTTCACTTGAATTGCATGAGCATATAATTCACCTGCATCTCTTCACATCAAATCTTCACAAGTTTTTTTTTTTTAATATATAACGTCCATTAATTACCACAAGAGACATGACTAGAAATGTAAAACTCTGCTCATTCAGAATAAAAACAAAAACTTAGATGAGTTGCTGTACTTTATTTTTCTAGAACTTAACGTTTTTGATTGGTCAACATAAAATTTGTTAAAGTGCCCTGAAACAATTGTGCATAATTATTGGGACAGTATCAATACATGTAACAGTAACAGTATTGATGTTTTAAATCAATAGACATACATACTGCAGGAGTCATCATGACATCTCTGGTTGATCATAACTTAATATATTTTGGCTCCAAAGACTTGCTTATCTGGTCCCCTTTGATAATATTTTGTGCTTTATAATACAAAAAGATTCTTGAGATGGGGACTGTTTAGTATTATTTTTTTCATGGAGCAATGTTAGATGTCTGTGGTGTTACAATAATAACCAAAAGGGCAGTTTTACTGTGGCTGAGGGTACAAGGGCAGTGCAAAAGGTGTGAGGTGCACCTTAAAAAATAAAGCTTTCATTACACTGTTATGAGCATGGTATAAAGTGTATTGATGCTACACAGGGAGCACTTTTTTTGTATCATAAATATCAATTTATTATGCATTTTTACTTTGCCTCACCAGGTATGAAGGCACCGTTGTTTGATAGAGTCTTGCCTTAATTTAGGCATAACAGCAATAACAGAAGTGCTGCAGACTACAGATACTGTCTAAAAACTACCAGATAAATATATTTGTATAAAAACTATTTATGCTCATAACAGCATTAGTTGGCTTTATAACAGGTTCTTCAAGTTAAATCACACTATTTTTGTTGGAGGCCCCAGTCAAATAAATACAAGAAAATAAATCTATGAATTTGGGGAAAGGCAAAGAATGGCAGCTACATAAAAAATTTTGCTATGACTGAGTCTCTTGTAAAGCTGTCTCAAAATGCATAAAAATGACAAAGCTTTAGAAGCTTTTGAAAGAAAACTTTTTTCTTACAAGTACTGCGATACAGTTAGCTTTGTGTTGAACATAATTTCTCATGCAGTTCATGCAAATGAACAGTTTTAGTTCTTTTGACATTAAATGTATTCATCACTAGTATCATAGGAATTGTCATCATCTCCATATTGCATTGGACATCATGAACATCATGTTCAATTTTTTTTTTTTTTTTAATGGCCACTTGGATAACATCGAGCCTTGTCTGGATTGCACTTTCAGAATGATAACGTCTCTACTTTGCAACGTACAAAGCACTTAAGAGGAGTTCCCTTAACAGCTGGCAATGGTACCTTTTGGATATGTTTAAAAGCCATGTATTGTTCATGTCCAGCATATTATCAGCAGGGTTACATCTTATGAAAAATTATTTCACAAAATAGTAAAAAGCAGATGAGATAAAAGTTATTAGCAGAATAGTATATGAGATCAAAAGCAACAGAGCAACAGGCAATGATGTAAACACAAGGAAAAAGTGGGGTTAGCCTGTGGTAAAAGTAGAACAGTGCTTTGTCTGCAACTGAGGTGACCCATGCAGAGTGGCATGTGCCAATGTTTTCTAGTCTAGGATATGATGACACACCCAAGGACAACACTTGGGAAGTTTGAGTATTAGCACAGATAAGATACAGTTTTCCAGAAAAATAAAAAATAAAAATGATAAAGCAGGAGCAAAAGGCAAGTGTAAAAGCAAAATCTGACAGGAAAGGTAAGAGAAGGAGTGTGGACTGGCCTTCCAATGGCATTGTGTCTGCTACTCAACCATGCTACATAATGGATGGGATGGGAGAATGTGAGTGCTGCATTAGACAGGGTGGGCTGCAGGGCAGGGCGGACACTGAGGACACTCCAGAGGCATCCCCGCTCATGCCAGACATGCTGTTAAGGCTCCAAGGCTTTTCATAACCTTCAGTTGAAAAACAGAGAACGTTCTGAGTACACTGCAGCACTGAATCCATGACAAAATGTTTTGGCGTTCCTCACTGGTAATACTACACCTGTTGCTTTCTTGTTTTTGCCTCCAAAGAAACAGGTCAACACAGACTTCAGACAGATTATTATTCTCCATGCATTGAGTGCATCCGGAGTACAACAGCATGCACCGGGTGGTACTGGAATGGTTTGGAGTATAACACTATAAAAGACTTTTAAAAGGTAGGCACCTCAGGCAGGGAATGTATTCTCAGCTACAAGTAGAATTTCATACTGTTTGCCATTTACTGTTGTTAAACTGGCTGCACATGGAGCCACAGCAGGAGACTAGCATGACCTTCTTCATAGGAATGTTTTACAGATTAATATTAAATAAATAAAACAAACAAAATGGCTTAACCCTGTTATTTTAGTGTATAAATAGATAAATTTGAATTTGTCTCACAAAATTATAAAATATTGGACATTAGCTTTCCTCCAATTGTGTTGTGCTCCTTCACCATACTGATAGCACCCATCAGCAAGACACTTCATGCACCGTTATGGTCAAGAGCAATGTACTCAAAGTCAGATCCCGGATGGTATTTATCATTAAAACACATATACATACATGATACACGCATAGCACATAAATACTTTCTTAGGCATGTAAGACAACACATTCTAGATCATATAAATCTTGAAAATAGCTTTCTTACTGGTAAATAAATAGGGGTATACATTATGCATGGTATCAAAAAATATATTATGTAGATGTAGACAACTATTATTGACAATTGTGATTGTGCTTGGCCTTAACGGATGTTATTGTGATGTGGAATATATACAATTCCCAAGAGGATGATTGAGGAGAAGCAGCTGCTGTGAAGCTGTGTGAGGATTAGAGGAAGAGGTTTGTGGTTGTGTGTGTTTTTGTGTGTATATATATATATATATTTATATGCCTGTGAAAAACTGAGGTGTAGCGCTCAGCAAATAGGAGAAAAAGGAGCGTGTCCTGTCTACCGTCTAAGGGGTGTCAGTGTCTTACAGGGGCCTGTGATTGGCTGTTACTGTACGTACCCCTCCTCACTCTGCCCCCTGTGTGGTTGGGGCGTTCAGCAGTGGTGACCAGGAAGCAGGGCCGCTCTCTCTCGCTTGGGCTGAAGATTTCCTCTGGAGATATGGCCTGGTCTATATGAGGGCAATCTTCGTTTGCCAGAGCCGCATTAGCTGCCTCGCCGTTCAGTTTGGAATCTTAAGAGAAAAGAAAAAAAAAAACAAAAGAAAAAAAAACAAACAAGATTGTTTCACATACAATGCTTTAATATAAATCTTTACATTATGGCACTAGCTGTGTGTGCACAGGGAATAACATGTACAACAATTGTGCTGCTGTTGTATAATATTGGCCTTACGCTCTCCCCTCGCATCTTGTTGTTCTATATATTTTTTACACATGCTGCTCCTGATGTCTGTATACATTTGCTCTCATGCCACTGAGGGAATTCAAGAACAAATGAAGTGTCTATTTACTTGTTCTGTACATTACAAATACATGATAACAGACTCTGTCTTCAGAGGTAGGAGGAGTGAATAACTGCATTAAGAAGTTCAAAATCAATAGCAAGATTACTCATGGTCTGCGTCGATCTCCGTTTCCTCCTATCCAGAGTCAAATATGCTTTTCATCACTTATTTTATTGATTGCTCCGTGGGAAACATTTGTTTAATCTCGTGCCTGAATCACCATCATCTGACTAGAGTGGGAACAGACAACAGTGAAACAGCTGAGCAGCGCTGCGGCTGCTTCAGGACACAGAAATGATGAAACAACAATAAATCAAGGCATCTGAAGGCTCCTGCCTTTGCGGCTTACCTTGAAACTTTATCTCGAAAATGTCGTCATGGGGAACAGGGCTCTGATGTTGTGAGCTGATGATGCTTGACTTACAGAAGTTCGGAGAGCCTGGCTGGGGTGCTCGTGGGATATGCCTATTTTTTTTCTTTGGTAGTTTCTGTTTTGCCATGGCCAGGGAGTAATACATTCCAAAGTTGTTGACAATCACAGGGACAGGCATGGCGATGGTCAGCACACCTGCCAGGGCGCACAGGGCTCCAACCAGCATACCAGAAGTTGTCTGAGGGTACATGTCTCCATAGCCGAGAGTCGTCATCGTCACCACAGCCCACCAGAATCCAATCGGGATGTTCTTGAAGTGTGTGTGCTCACTGGCTCGAGGGTCGTTAGGGTTAGCTCCAATCCGTTCAGCGTAGTAGATCATAGTGGCAAAGATGAGGACACCGAGAGCGAGGAAGATGATGAGGAGCAGGAACTCATTTGTGCTGGCCCTCAATGTGTGGCCCAGCACCCTCAGTCCCACAAAGTGACGGGTCAGCTTGAAGATACGCAGGATCCGCACAAAGCGGACCACTCTCAGGAAACCCAGCACATCCTTAGCTGCTTTTGAGGAGAGCCCGCTGAGGCCCACCTCCAGGTAGAAGGGCAGGATGGCCACGAAATCGATGATGTTCAGGGCGTTCCGAATGAAGTCAAATTTATTTGGACAGAAAGTTATTCGCATTAGAAATTCAAAAGTGAACCAGATCACACAAACGCCTTCGATATAGGTGAGGTAGGCCGCAGTCTCAGTCTCTTGGTAGGTGTGCTCCACTGTGATGTTGTCCACCAGCTCCGTCTCAGTGCGGTTGATAATGGGGTTGAAGGCCTCGTGGGTCTCCAGACAGAAGGTGGTGATGGACACCAGAATAAAGAACAGCGAGGCAAGAGCCACCCACTGAGCAGGAAATATATAGGGTGCAGAACAGCATCAGAGAGGAGAAAGGGGAGGGGGTTGGAGAAGGACAGAGAGGAGAATGAGCACAGTAATACATGCAATGTAATCAAGCTCGACGCCTCAGCAGCCGTTCTTAGCAAGACACAATGCAATTCAATCTATTATCTGAGACAATGGCATCTGGTCTGACAGTGACAGTGGCTTTGACACCTCCCTCCTCTCTCCGCTCTCTCTCTCTGTGTCTTGATTCAGAAGTGTCATTGTAAAAGGGACAATCAATGCAAGCTTGCTTCTGTTCCCTCTGCTGTATCTCAAGGTCATGGCGTTTCTAAGGGTATGTTTCATGCAGCAGCGACTGACAGGACATTAGTGTCAACCCCCACGACTAAAATTAGCTGGGGCTCTTCCCTTCAGCATGATCACAACAGTAGGTCTTCCCTACGCAAGGTCATGCTGTCCAGATGATCGACTCCTGGGAATCAAAGTGAGCTCATGCTCTCTGAACTGAGGACAGACTTTTATGAGAAACCTATATTTCCTCTAATGGCAAAAGAGTACTTTAGCCTTCATTGTGTATCGATTACCTGATCATATTTCATCACATTTAGGCTCGGATATTTCTGATGTGTGCTACACGGGTGTAACAGATACAGTATTCTCTCTTGGGTATTGATTGAAACCCAGTCCTTGTCTCATCATCCTGCTAAACTGGTTTACAGTATATGTTACTGCTCATGCATTTGTGTTGTCTGAATGGAAAAAATGGCCTTCAATGGGAATATGAGGTCAGTAGATCACAATGGTGGACAGAGAATCAGGCAGGCTGTAGTAGACAGCTACTTAATCATCCTATGAATCACAAAAGTTGGATCAATAGCAGTTTATTTCATGCATGAAGATGTCTTTACGGGGCTAAGTGAGGCTGTGTAGTGCTTCTCGAACTAATACACAGCCTTGTTAAGTAGCAGGGAGGGGTAATGAGTGGCAACAGGGAGGTAAAACCTGGAGTGAAGCATGTCTAGGCATGAGGAGGCTGTATATTCCACTGAACACAAGACACTTAGTCAGGCCCATTCACAGTGTGTCACCAAGGCAGGCGTGCAGTACGAGATGGAAAACAGGCCCTCATCACAATATCTCATCACTGGCAATTCATCGCATTGTGCTGAGGAAATCACTGGCACTTATGAATGTCTGTTTCCCTTCCACGTTAGTACAATGGTCCAGAGGGAAACGGACTGCATACTGTCAGTAGAGCTGTCCTCTTTGTTTAGTCAGTGAGCGTCACTATTCATTCTCTGAAAATTAGAACTTTAACACCAGATTTCATGAGCAAAGTCTTAATTTCCACTCACTCATATCACAGCATGTGACGGATTTTGTGGGCTGCAATGTCTGAAAAAAAATTGCCATTTTTTTTAATACAAGAAAAAAAGAGAGGGGACAATCGAAACACTTGACATTAAATATCAGGAAAAACAAAATGACTACTCTACTTACAGTAATTGACAGTTTTTAATGACATCATGCTCAAAAGATACTAGTTGATTCAATTTTGCTGTAATATTTGAGGCATTGGTATTTTGTTCTCTTGGATTGCATAATATTGTTGTTTTGTCCACCCCCACTACAGCTTGTACTGTAAAAAAAAAAGTGCAAAGTAGAACTCAGTACAAAAACCAACCACACTCCAAACTATGACATAACAAATAGCTGCAGAGATGAATGAATTGGGTTATTGTTTTAAGCTAGATTGGAAGATTATTGTTTTTGTTTAGTTTTTTTTTTGCCTTACTCATGTCAAACAATTAGCAAGACAGAAGAAAACAGCTCAAAAAATATCAGTGTGGGCATGCTGCAGTGTGATAAAGCCTCCGTTCTCTGATCTACTTCGATTTCGACCACTGAAGCCTCCCGAGTCGACACGCTGAGTCCCTCAGCCCTCTGAACATCCCACCCTCCAAACTGTTAAACAAGCGCTGCATCTCTTCAGACCGCCTCTTAAATTATGTGTCTTTGTGACATTGAGGAACAGTGTGGCCTGGAGAGAGGGTGACAGGCGAATATTGTGTGCTGCTTATTGGCTAATCCTCACTGTTGCTGGCAAAGCATGGAACTACAGTGATACGCAGTGACACGGGTTTTCCACTGATGTATCCACTGTGAATAGAGTCTGTAATTAACTCTGAGGCTCACTTCTAATTAATCTTCATGCCAGTCTTAGTGGAGCTCTGTCAGTCTGTTCTCTGGTCTATTCTTGCTATTAAATGTAGGCGTTTTATGCTTTGGGAAATTTCCTTCCATCCTGAAAGTGAATTTTAAAATTAGTATTTGAGTTAAACTGCTTTTACTAATGCGTTCTGTAAGTGTGAGACCATGTCAATACAGTTTACACTTGCTGGATGGGGCCTGATAACTAATTACACTGATTAGCCTGCTACAGCTGTTAAAGCAGCATGCAGCACAGCGGTATTTGTAGGCGGCAGTGGTCATAACCACACAGAAAAAGGTGTAAAAGTCAGTTCGTTGTCCTTACTGCGAGGTCTTGTGCCCAAATGGAAAAGTGCCCATAATAAGACCAAAAATGTCACCTCTAACAGCAACCCATTTTTGTCTGGAGATCTGCCACTATAATTCTGGTGGTGCCAAAGATGTGGCTTCCTAATATGGAGCTGACCCATTTAACCAAAGTGCCAGCCTACAGAGAGATCCCTGTGCCCTGGAAATATCAATCCAAAGACCTGTGAGAGTCAGGATGAGTTTACTTATCTTTTCCTGCAAGATCAAGCTGGGCTGCAGCAGTGATTTGCATGTAATGATTTTGACAGATGAGCACTTTGGTTGAACCCCCCCCCACCCATTCCTTCTCTGTACAGTCACATGCATGGTGTGGACACTCCTGGGAGAGCAATTTCAAGGTCATTAAAGCCTCTCTGAACCTGCCTGATTCATTATTCTTTGCCTCGCTAAAAACAACAGATGCAGGGAAATGTACAACTTAAATAATTATGATGATTAAAAAAAACAAAAAAAGCACAGGCAGGCACTTGATACCCGATTATGATTATGTGTAAACCAATCAGACAGTTTGGTTTATTTTGTAGTTTATGTTGTATGCATAGTAACTCTAGCCAGTAGATTTGGAGACAAGAGGAGAAGACAACAAGAAAGTAAAAGTCCTGACTGGAAACAAGCAAACGTGTTAGGCTTAAAAGCAACTCACCCTTGCATATTTAGAGGAGTAAGGGTCCTCAAACAGAGCCCAAACATGCCTTTGCCACCTGCTCCACAAGCTTCCACTCCTGGTGTCAGGACAGTCTCCCTGTGCCAGCCTTCGTGTCATTTCATCATCATCCTCAGCATGCTCCGGCTCTGGCTCCGGATCCTCGCTCCCCAGGTCCAACAGGCCCCCCCCGCCGAAACTATCAAGGGCCTCCTCTGCCTCCCGGTGCTGACGATAGGTCATCCAGCAGCATGGCTCCACGTCTGTCTCATCAATGCCCCAGAAGGCCAGTTCCTCCTCATAGAGGGGCCCGCAGACATCAGCCGGGCAGTGCAGTTTACCTGTCCTGTAGTAATTAAGGATATGTGCAAAAACGCCAGGGTGGCGATCGAAGAAAAATTCCTCGATCTTGGCATCATAGTCAAAGTGGTTGGGTGCATCAGGCTCGGCCAGCCAGGACAAGCGAGTGCCAGGTAGGGTGCGCAGGGTGCTGCGGTATGTCTGATGTCTGATCCCTCCCACGTTTATCACAATGCGATCCTTGTCGTCGCTCAGGCCCATTGCGTCCCTTAGGCATTTCTCCAATAAGTTCCCTTCATCGCAAAGGTAAGTCTAGACGCACTGTGCAACCATGCACAGCAATGATCACACAGGGAGACTGAAGGAAACAATTACATAAGAAACCAGCGCACAAAGCAACCTGTCGTTTCTTACCAACTATGAAAGAAATCAGCACTGCTTTACGCGCATCCGGCTACATTCCCTTTAAACCCGACCACCCTGTATTTGTCTAAAAGCACCTGCCATTCAACTGCGGCTCATAAACGTTTATAGCTGCCAGACCCACTGGAGGGAATAAAATCGAAATCCAAAATGATTACAGCCAATGGCATCACATTAAGAATGGACGTCACATCGTCGGTAAATCCAAGATGTCGTGATAAAAGCACAAACGCTGGCAATTTTCCCCCCCGTAAGAAGAATAAATCCAGCTCATGGGACTTCCCAGGTTGCGGTAATTGATCAGATCAGTTCTAAGCAGGTTTGTGACTTTCACAGCAAGGTGACTGCGGTGGTGCTGAGCGGACAGCGCCTGTCCGTCCGGCCGCTCCTGCTGGAGACGCGGCGCTGCTCGGTCCCTCCGTTCCAGACTCACCTCTTTCACACCGACGCTCAGCTCCGCTCTGCGTTTAACGACACATCGCAGGTCTGTCTCTTTGTCTCAGCGACGAGATGCGCTCCTGCTCAGACACCTGACTTTCCCTTTCATTCATGCTTTGTTGCGCGCAAAGACTAAGACATTCATAGCCTGCGTGAGGAAAAGGAACAAACAATATCAGTCTGCGCTGCGTGGTTGTCAAACAAACCCTGCTGAGATGAGAGGGTGGCAGATCTCCTAAAAAACGCCCAAACTGCCTGTTCTTCACACCGTGCCTAGCAGCTCCTCTGTTAGATCATATGGAGCATGCCCAGTGAGGAACCTGCATTTGTTAAAACACACTGTCAAGCACTAGCCAATTAAGGATGCTGAAATTGTCACTGCTGGCCTATTCTTCTTCTCCCCTTTCACTTAATACCGTCACTCGGAGGTTAGTGATGGACTCTTCATCATCATCCACAGCTGGCTGGAAAAGGTGCGACACCAGAACCACGGAGGCGCAGATCCGCCCATAAAATCAAAACAGTTTTTTGCAGCTGACAGCTTGTTGAATGTCATGTATAAAATCTCAGTTCATCACATTGTTGACATTCAGCATTGCCTCCACTACACCTGCCTTTTAGATACCCTAAACAATGAGGATTGCATTTTTGCGCATCTACGTGTAACGCACTTGATGTATTTAGTAATTAGCTGAGAGGGCTTTCACCTGTATTTAAAATACCAGGAGGGGGCGCCAGTGCTCAC
>JAPQRQ010000023.1:14674235-14698443 GCA_037367365.1 Apogon talboti
GGGGGGCGTTTTCTCAGCCAGTGTAATAAACTTTGGGGAAATTAGGGCATGTGCAAACTTTTAGGCGCAAATGACAAAATCCTCAATGCAATATTTAATATAGCCTATAAAACAAAATAAAACAATACGCACCCAAAACTGATATGCAAATACTCCATGTGGACTGGATACAGATGAGTTTTTAACTATTTATTTAATATTATAAAGAAGACTTAAGTTACTTTCTTTCTTCTTTCTTTGGACTTCATTGCTTTTCATCCTCTAACATCTACTTGTGTCCTCTTTCTCTGTATCTACTTTGTGGTTCCTGCAGATGGGGGGGGGCTTGTCGTCCCCTCTTCCTCCTCCTCCTCCTCTTCCTCCTCCTCCTCTTCCTCCGGTCCCTTCCACTCGGTGGGCAGTTTTCCGTCTCGGTTTTCACTCTTGATTATAAGGAGGAGTTTACATCCACAGAAGAGTTTATACTCCGACTGGCTGAATAAACCGGTCTGTGTGATCTCAGACGTTAGACTGGTTCATAAACTGTTAGACTTGATCAAAAGGACGAGCTGATAAACCTGACAACATGGCTGTGGCTGGCTGCACGAAATGCATTAAATATATGTTATTCTTCTTTAATTTTATTTTCTGGGTGAGTTCAACATATTTTCTGTCTTAATTTCATTTACAGCATCAGTCTTTTGTGTTTGATTATTATGCATCTGCTTCATTTAAGCCTCTTTTGTGTTGGATTCAACGACCCTAACAGACTTACACATCTCGTGGTTCAGGGTTTATAGAAGTATTCCAGGTGGAGATCCAGTTTCCCGCCCTGTTGTATTAATTATGCTGATGTGTCTATGAGAGGAGAGCAGCATCAGTAGAGAAGGCACACAAAACCATGGCCAGGCAGAACTGAAATGCTCTTACCCTTCATCACACTTATTTTCTGCTCGGCTGAACACGAGTGCAAGGTGGCTGAAAGAAAAAGAGAGAGAGTAGGACTTCAAGGCTGGGTGGCCTGAAGTCTCCTCAGTCTGCTCAGCAGGACAACACTGCCTTTTTGTCTCCAGTACTGTCTCATTTTAGGCACAAGGAGACTGCTTTAAAAGCATCTTTTTTTTCCTTCTGACATTCAGTCATGTTCTTATTCATCTCAGGCCTCACAGCACTTTTACATTTTTAAGGGAGGACTATATTGTGTTGTATTGAGGGCATTTGTTCTACAGAAAGAAAGTGGTTTCCCCAGATTATGAAGAGAGAGAGATAATGAAGTTTCTGGGGGAGGGGGAAACTGTTTCTCCTTTAACATTTCTGTTGTTTTAACTGGGACATCAGACTGGAGTATATTCTGCCTCTGAACCTTTTAATATATCAGTTTATGTCTTACAAGACTCAAATGTGTTAATGTACATTCACACAAAATCCACCATCCTCTTGTATTCTGAAAATTCTTTATTGTTAAAAATCTTCTTCAGGTAATTTAGTTGGGTACTGCAGCTGTCTATCATCACATCAGATGGTCATTCATTGCCTGAATCAGAATCTGTTGGAATTTACCCCTTGTTTGTGACTTACATGTTAACTTGCAAGAGTGGCTGTCTTTTTTTAGATAAGCACAAAGTCACCATATCCTGGACACGAAGCATTTGATTGAGTGTTTCCTCTGTTGGTTTTGCTGGTGTTCTTGTCATTGGGAAAAGTCTGAGCTCTCTCTTCCTCGTTTTGCTATTTTTCATGTCGAGGATTCAGTTTCCTGTTACTTTGAGAACAATAGAGTGCAGCCGTGCCGCTAAATGTGCAGATATCTAGATATAAACATTGGCATGGTGTGAAAGAGCATGAACAATAAGCTACACCGGATCTGATCTTTCACTCGATTTGCTCCATCAGCTACTAACAGTTCTATTTTATGAGGATGATCAGTATTGTTAAATATGTTGAGGTAAGAAATAGAGGTAAAAGCTCAACAGAAAAGTTCTTGAGTTGGCTTTCTGTGTGGACATGGTCGGTGCCATAGGTCACAGAGGTGTCAGGATGTCCTTTCATCACTTCTCTGACAGTTCGCCGCCTCACACGGCAGAGCTGGACACTCAGACAGAGACATTAGCAAAAAGGATTGGACACTGATCTGATCCAAGGGGAGTCCACAGGGAGGACAGTCACAGAACTCACGGCATATTGTCTTGTCATCATACAAAAATACCTTGATGGGTCTTTATATTAAAAAAAAGTCTATGATATTTCTAATTATAACTTTATGTTAATATTCAGACTTTGTCATATGTTTCAGATGTTTGAAAAGCTTTCATTTATCAGAGTGGTTAAAGTGAAGACACATTAAAGATAAAACTCAACCCTTTTTCTCTGCTGAACAGCTGGCTGGAGGTGTCATCTTAGGAGTGGCCCTTTGGCTCCGCCATGACAGTCAAACCAGCAACCTCCTCATTCTCCAGTTTGAGGGAAACCAGGCACCAGGCACCTTCTACATCAGTGAGTATACACTGTGGACAGCAGACAGTGTAGACACGTGGAAATACTATGAAAAGGACCCAAATAAGACGATATAGTGTTTCACACACTTAACCATAACCACCACCTACTGTTAGCAAAAAACCATTTATTAACCCATGAAGACCCAAACATCCACTGGTAACCAAAATCATTTACTGATCTAAACTGTTTAGTACCTTTTGATCCACTAATTCTATCAATCCATGTAAATAATTGGTGTAAAATGCAGCTTGTCATCTATTCATGGTCATCAGATATGACCCATTTTGGATGTTCAGAGGCTCTGTAGTTACCGTGGAAACGCCATCATCTTCTACTACATTGATTCACCAGTAAAACCCATGGAGTTTGATAAATGACAGTGGATGGAGATGCTTTGTTTATGTTCAGTTAATGATGTATTTGCTGGAAAATGTCACTTTTTCTTCCATTTTCTCTGTTTTTGATTGAAAAACCCTCAAGTTTAATCTGAGTTTTTATGAACATCTACAGTACATGATCAATAAATTAAATATAAGAAAATACCTAATTTTCACTTAACAAATCAAAATAAAGAGCATAATATCAGAAAAAAATGTTGATAAATCAGTTAAGAAAGATTAAAAATAAATATCACTGGGTCTTTATGGGTTAAGAAAAAGTCTGTCACTGGAGAAGCCAAATTTTGCTCGGTGAGATCCCTTAGAAAAACACATCTAGCCAAAGAAAAATGAAACCAAATAAAACTAGGCGTAATGTCAAAACAGCTGTTTTCATTGCTTATTAAAACCACAGTTATTTAAGGTAATGAACTGCTTTCATAAAATAAGGAAAACTATTTTTCCTCTGATATTATGCAAATCAGTGTTTTAGCTACTGTGAAAATCTAGTCAATTAACTGGAAAATTGTGTTAAGAACAAGTTAGATATACAGTATATTCTTATTATCTGATTCCTTTTCTGATGAAAAACAGGCTTGGGAAGATTATTTTAAGATCATTTTCCAGTAAAAGTTTTTAAATTCTTGGAAGTTCTTTTTTGCAGTGTAGGCAGGGTCGACAGAAGGCACATCCTTTTATGTAATACACTCAACGACAACAATGAAGCCATAAATATATCATAAAAATATCATAATTGTGAATCACATTCTCAGTGTAAAAAACACCTTTTGAACAGTATCATGCCCAGAAAAGTGACGTTTCTGTATATGTTTCTGTGGTATACGTGTTCCTGTTAAATCTGCCGGACTTTCCACGTTGCTCTGTCATCTTCTCGTGCTCCACCCATTTCCTCATAAGGGGCAACATCCTCCTCGAGACACTCCATTATCTCTCCTCTTTCTGTCTACATACCTTAACCTCCACATGACAGGAACCTCAGTGTTAACAAAGTAGCCATGGTCCGCGGTCAGCTGGGACTATGTGAGTAACCATGTGAAGGTTCCAGAAATAGAAGAGGCAGAGTGACCCCTTTGAAAAGAGCAGGAAACAGGACCTGCGTAAATCCGCATTGAAGCACAGCTAGTGGCTGCATCATGTTGAGTTAACTGAGCTGTCACTTATCAACGTACAGGTGCTCTCTAACCCAGATTAATATAAAGTACATATTTCTCTGAATATTTTAACACCCATGGCTTCAAAAAGGCCTGCCTCGCTGCTTTCAAGAGAAAAACGCCAGATGTCTCAGGCAGATGTTGAAGCATACGGTATGTGGTGAAAGTTATGAGCAAAGTGCATAAATAAAGACATCTTGTGCCTTCTGTTGCTTAAACTTTAAAGTATTTGAGCTCCATATTAACCCATAAAGACCCAGTGGCAGTTTCCAAATGAATTTTTCCTCTGTATTTAACCTTTCTTAAGTAATTTATCACCATTTATTTTAGTATTATCCTCTTTATGTTGCATTTTTGAGTGTAAATCAGGTATTTTCCTCTATTTAATTCACTGATCATGTAGATGTTCATAAAAGCTCAGATTAAAGTTAAGGTTTATTATATCAGAAACAGATAAAACTGAAGACAAAGTGACTTTTTCAGCAAATATATCATTAACTGAACATAAACCCAGTCTCTCCATCCGCTGTCATTGATCCAGCTCTATGGGTTTTACAGGTGAATTAATGTTATAGAAGATGACAGTGTTTCCATGGTAACTACGGAGCCTCTGAACATCCAAATCAGTCACATCTGATGACCATGAAAAGATGACAAACTGCATTTTATACCAGTTATTTACATGTATTGATAGAATTAGTGGATCAACAATTTTTAAACATTTTAGTTCAGTAATGATTTTGGTTTGCAGTGGCTGTTTGGGTCTTTATGGGTTAAAGCAACATCTTATCTTAATATTTTCATAACAGTCAAAACATCAGCTTTAGGATCCCAGGTCACAGTAGCGAATATAGGTGAAACATAAAAACCAGATGGAATCAGTTGAAAAGAAGTTAAATGTTTGAGGAGATCAATAACAAACAAAATGAGGCAAAAAAAAACAAAGTGTTTTTGGGGAAATGAGCCTTAAAATAGTCTAGCTGGGTCTAATTTACTGTACTGTGATTGGCTGTTTTGTTTTTGAAATGTAGCCATGAGCATTCAGAGTTATTTTTCAGTCTCATTATTAAGGTGCAGCAAATACAGGAAGTATGTGCCCAGTTTTGGAAACACATGGCAAAATCACAACTAAGTGGCTTTTAAAGGGAAAAGTCAGAGGTAAGTGTGACCTCTGCTCCCTTGACAAAAACCAGCCAAACTAAAGGAAACGTTTGACATGTGTCCAATGAAACCTGACATAACAAAACCATTCAAACCATGTCAAGTACAAAGACACTAAAAAGTCGGTAACAGCTGCTTTTTTCAGATTTGTTATTTTAATACTTTTTCACATATTTCCAGTAAATTACTATTTGCTATTTACTATATATACACAGACTGAAAAATGATCATGTATGGTAATTATAACCTGCTAATGATGGCCCAAGACATTTGCGCCGTACTGTACTTAAAAATATATTTATACACTGTTGCCCATAAAGTTGGAATAATTTTGTTTTCAGACACATTCCTCTTTTTATTCGTCTATATACACATCAATAATCACAGTTATAGCCCCAGTTACATTTATCTATCAAGAATTGAGCTGGATTTAACCTAAATCAAACTAAAATTGTGGTTTTCTTAATATCCAGGAGAGATTTTTTACACTTTAATTATGTTTTGCTGTTTTTAATAAACCCAACTGATCAAATTCATGTTTTTTTTTTAGTTCTGAAGCCTATTATGGTCTTTCAGGTGCTAGACTTTTAAGAAATGTAGCCAAGCAAAACATTTTTACAGCATTTGCAGATTTTTTTTTTCTCAATACAAAATGATGTGTTTATGTTAAAGTATATACAGTATGTGCTCTTGTCAGGTTTCAGCAAAAAGAGAACAGAAGGGGTTAACAGATGCTTCTCAAACCAACGAATAAATAAAACCTAAAGAGAACTTTAACTCAGTATTTAATAAGCTTTCTTATCAAACAATGTTGAATTACAGTAACAATAAGAAAAGAAACTACACCTAACAAACGTCTCAGCACATTACTCATATGCCATGATGTACAACTGCTAAGCTGGTTCAGTCTCCAGATGCTGTAACAGTCAGGAATATGAACCCCAGGCTGTTCAGAGCATGACCCGAAGGCATAAATCATCATCATGTCTCCTTCACTGCCCTCAGTAATACACAGACTGGCCCCAAAGCCTACAATGCATGATAGGATTTGAACATTTCAAAGGTCCATCATCTGAGTTTGTTGTGGTGGTGAAGTCTTCTGAGCCCATTAATTTACATTTGGACTCCTCCTCGCTCCCATACTTACCCCTCAGTAAGTATATGGAGCAAATGCAAGTCGGTGCTTTTTATAGAGGAAAGGCACACTTGTGATTTTAAAGGCAGGGCGGCAAGAGAGGCCCACCCAAGTGAGATCAAGGGTATATTTCTTTTTTTTTTTTTTTTTTTTGCCCTGTCTTGAACATACGCCCTTGCATAATTCAAATAGCCTTGTACATCTGCACATTACCCCTCAAATTAGAGTTCGGAGTGGATGTTTTTAGCTTACTGGCACACTAAAGTGGTATTTATGTATGGGTGGAAATACACATTCTCCTACCTCTTAACCAGGGCCTGAAATTATTACTGGTGGCAGTTGTCAGTGGTGCATTGTGGTTAGTGCTGCAGCTCTTTCGCTTATTTTACACTGTATGTATAATGCAAAGACTTGTTCTGGTTCTGTGTTTTCTCATCATGGAAATATGTGAAAAAGTAAAGAAAAGATAAATGAATGAGAATGGGAAGCGTTCCAGTTTCTGTAACACGCTCAGTTGATACTTTAGCTGCTTTATCCAAACAGGAAGATAATAATAAAAAAAAAAACAGATCTAGTGGGAATTAAAGTCTTAGTCATTACCACTGTGTTTATTTTTCAGTAATACATCTGTTTATTAAAGTTAATACCCAGTATTTACACTAAAGCTCCAGTAGTGTGACAGTACAAGTGAGTGAAACAGTGCTGTGTTATAGTTTGGATGATTTTTCCCAAAACTCTATATGCCTGTTTGTACACTTTTATATTTTCATAAAATTACACATAAAATTACACCTATTGCTGGCATGTATATGATACTAAATAAATGTGTGAGAATTAAATTAACATACATTTTCACCCTGTAAATGCAAACAATGTGTTAAAATAAATTACACAGTGCATCTAATTTAATGTATAGTAGTCTTTGTAATGTTCTTGCTTACGCTGAGTTTTCTGTACATTTTGCCCACATACTATTTGATTTAATAAGTTACACTTGACTTTTTTAAGTCATAGGACTGTACACATACCCATTACTGTTTAGCAGAGTCATCATCAACTGGCCGAGGACAGGTCACATGAAATAAACACTATTATGATCAAATATTTTGCATGAAACTACAGTATTTTAATATGCAACATTAACCTTTTGCCTGTTTTGTACAAATGTTCTTACAATAATCTTTTTCAGATTTTGTGGATTGTTTTATTTTCACATCAAAATAACTGAAGATATATTCGATGCATTCTATTTAAAATAAATGTTTTGGAGATTCAGCTGGTAAAGTGTGCACCACATAGGCCAAGGTGTCACTGCAATGATTTAATTAGATTTGCTGTGTTTACTGTGTACGTCTAATGAGTTAATACTTGTATAGCTGCAACCACTTGAATAAATGTAACTCTCCAGAGATACATTAAGTGCTTGCAACTTTCTAAAACTAAAACCTCCATTATTTACTTTATTCAAGGTTTCCTCTATTTTTTTTAGTAAGCTTTACCCCTCAGAAGAGAGAGAAGGAAAAATGTGATTAAAATAATAAATGTTCTTAGTAAATATCCAGGGATGGGCATTTTAATTGCTTTTCAGAGTCAAATAATATACTCATATATCATATATATAATGATAATAAACATTTTTTCAGACTTTACTGGACATATGTAGCACCCAGGCAGAAACAGTGTCATAAACAGTAGTTCCACGTCTGTATGAAATAAAAAAATCATCTAATTGATTATTTTTGCATGTCCCTCTATGTCTCTTATGATATTTATAGGGACATACCAAATAATAGATCAGAGGTAAGGTTGACTGCATATTTGTAGACACATAGTTGAACATGTTTCTCTAATATCTCTGAAAATAGGCAGTATTTGTGCATGCATGCTCTGTGCCTTTCTTTTCACCGACAACCTCCTTCTAAAAAAAGTCTATAATGATTAATCCTGTTCTCATCTCGTCCTCTGACATACTGTATGATTGGGTTCATCTCAGTTCGTCGGTGTCAAGCTCTGACGGTGTGGACACGGTTTCACAGCCTCTGCTCTTTTTGTTTAATAGTGGATGAGACAAGAAGAGAAACGTCCAAGCAGGGCTTTTAGGTGGTGTTACCCCCCCACCCCCTCTGGAGATTACACAGGGAGACAAGAAATAAATGAACCTCCCTGGTGGTATAAAATTGCCTGTCTCGCTTTAAGTCTCAATAGCCTTCAATCCTCAAAAGGTGTTGTCATAGTAATGGAGGCCAGTGGAAATAATGCCTGCTTTTGCTGCATTGCCGGGTTACGGTCCCTGGTAGCAGTGCCTTAGTACAACAGAAACATCAAGTCCTGAAAGAGAAAGAAGGAGAGGGAATAAAGGAGAAGGGTGCTGGATTGAGACAGAAAGAGTAGGGGAGAGTAAATGTAAGTATGTGGAGGGTTTGGCGTGATATGTGAGGTACAGTGTGATGTGACGGAGCCTCTTCAGAGTCAGAGTCTGTGTCTTCTAGAGCGCTCCGTCAGGCCACATTAGAGGCTTCGTGTGTTTTGTTGGCGTGTGTGTAAGAATAGAATGGCCAGAAAAAGACAGCTCCCAGACCATCTTGCTAAAAAGACTACGAAAGAGGTTTTAAAGTACAATCACAGGTTTAGATTGGGCTAAAGCTAATCTGAGGAGATGAGGTCATCAGGCGTTCTACACATAAACTGTAGATTCTATGCAGCATCTGTGCACTTTATGTTTTTAATTCTTTTTTGCCATGTTGGCATCCAAAATCATTTTAAAATCACTGAGATGGAAAAAACCTGATGCAGGAGTTACAGTTTCATAAAAAATTTAGTCCTGAGCCATGACTCAGTGGTTTCATGTGTTTAGCAGCTGATCTGTCTCCCTGTGCGTCTCTGGAACATATAGTAATATACAAATATTTGTCTGTCTGTCTGTAGAGCAACTGAATTACTTTTAACTACGTCAGACCAGTGACAGATACACTAACAGTTGAGGAGATGAGGGGATGTTAAATCTTAAAACTGTTTATAAACCTATTAATGACTCCAGAGTTACAAACTTCATCCCCGTCCTTGGAAACAGCAGCTGAATTTCCACTCAAAGTTCACTTATTTTCTGAAAGCTTTGCCTATATTTGTACTTGCTGTTCCTTGAGCATGCCTCTGTATACATATACATGTCATTTGTCTCTGAACATTTTATACATTTATATAACTGAGTGATTTCTTGTCACCAGGGGCATTTTTGTACTATTATGCAAACTCCCTGTGCAGTTCGTACAGTAGATTATTTTTACACCTCCTTTTAGCTGCATAATGCATAAACCATGCTGTGACTGGAGCTTTATGCCTATGCAACTGCCAGTTTAAATATTTTTCATCTCCATTCATGTAACTTTAATAAGACAAAGATGTGTTTTTCACATGTTCCCCAGTTTCCTTGGACAGGATAATGCTTGGGGTCAGAGGTCAGCGTAGAGGGGATTTGTCAGGTGTTGGGGGTGTCTGACAGGCGTTTCCTGGCCTGGCCTGCCTGAATGGAGGCAGCTCTGCCTCTCTTTCACACAGGATCTACAAGCTGTTTATCTCCAGGATGTCAATAATGTCATGTCATCCCACAGCGAAGGCAAGAGAAACATCCAGGAAGTCCATTACCAAACACTGTGTGGATCAATGAAGGGGCAGCAGCGAAATAGTGCGCGTACACTGCTGCCCCCTAGTGGTGTAGAGGACGCAACATGATGAGGACATTCTTTTAAACTATGATGGTTTAAGCTTCCTGTTGTGTGTTTGTTTACAGGTGTGTACATACTGATAGCTGTCGGGGCTGTGATGATGCTCGTGGGTTTCCTTGGATGTTACGGTGCCATTCAGGAGTCTCAGTGTCTGCTGGGGACGGTGAGGGTTTCTGCTCGCTGATTTGTCATTTAAATGTCCGTTTAAGCCACAAGGAGACATGTTTCTGCTCCAGGTTAAAATACCTGTATTTCTATATTAATATCTGATTTCCCTCTCTGTAGTTCTTCTTCTTTTTGGTGATCCTCTTCGCCTGTGAGGTGGCTGCAGCGATGTGGGGTTTCATGAACAGAGACACAGTAAGCAGCCACACAGACTGTTGCAGTTTATTTGCATTGCATCTTTGCTGAACCTGCTCTGACTGCTGCCTTTGAACCAACCTCCCTGCCTCCACAGATCTCCAAAGAGCTGATTAACTTCTACGACTCTGCCTACATCAAGGCTGTGGACGTCTCAGGAACCCCCAGTAAAGACTCGGCCATCAAGGTGCTGGAGGTTTTCCACAGGACGGTATGTAATGACCTTCAGTTCAGCATAAGCATTTTTATAAGAGGTGAAATGTGTTTTCATGATGCATTTGCTGCGTGTTGCCTTCAGCTCGACTGCTGTGGTAAAGGAGACGACACCCCTCTGTTTAAACAAGTTGTCAGCACCATGTGTCCTAAAAAGACCCCAGAAGATTTCCTCATATCTCAGGTATGCAAAGGGTCTAATTAATAATGAATCTGCAAAACTAAATCTAAAACTATAAGTATGAAAACATTTTTTTTGTTAATTGAATTTAAATAAATAAAAACTTCAATATATAATGCAACAGCAGCTTAATCAAAATAACAACATCTATATTCCACTATTATTGGTTCCTGGTGTTAAAGAATAGAATGAATTTACACAATGATGGACTTTTAATAAACAATGGTTTTATAAATCATGTTTATAATATATGTTCATATTCTGTGGCTGAGGTGTGAAGTCTGAGCCACTACACCTACATTTACTACATTCCTGTTGTACATAACACTTATAAATCCTCCGTATTCATTGTTTATTAAAATGTGTGCATACATAGTTTTGCACTGTCAGTTGTTCCTAGTAGAGAGATTCTGCATCTGTCTCTCTTCTTGAGGTTTCCACCATTTTCTTTCCTGGTTGACCTGGTTGATGCAGATTGTAAAGGCCTTTGAGATGAAATTCTGATTTTGTATATCAGGCAATAATTGACTGGCATTAAATATGAATTCCTTTATACAACATGGAAGTGAAAAAGTCAAAATAATGCTATATCTAAATAAAACTAAAGAATTACTACTGCAACTGTAAGACTTCATAATAAAAAACAATTAAGGTCTCAAAACTAACGGATATTAGTATGTATATGAATAATTTTACATACTGTATAATTATTCTTAAACAAATGGGTCTTGCCTAACCCCACATTTTGATAAAAACTAATATTTCTGACTGTAGAATCAATACCTAGAGCACTGATTAAATTAGACAATTTATGTTCAAATTAATATTTATCAATAAAATGCAAGGCTGAGCAAGAGAAGTCCGATTTTTTTTAAGACTTAAATAAAAGACATGAGTGAAAAGTAGCTGAATGTATGAATTTACTCCTTTATAAAAGAACAGAGAACATACAGACAGGTGACAAATTAAAGGAAAAACCTGATGAGATTTATTTTGTTTATGTTGATCAGTATAAAACTATATAATTCGTATGCCGTGGTCTTCAGATTCACCACATTGCAGGCCAGATGAACACATATGGGATGTTTTGGGACCAACATGCTCCCAAAAGACCAAATGAGAGAGTTTACACTCTCAGAATAGTGTTTGCTGAATCTTTTTGGCAGCCAACACCTTCCTAAGAGGCTATATGTGGGTTTTTCCTTTAATTTGTCACCCATCTGTATTACAGTAATTAATTATTCAGAAATGTGTGGTTAGCAGCCGCTGATATTAGCACCTTGTTTTGAAAGCAGACCCAGCTCTTTATAATCCATCGCAAAGTCAAACTGTCTTTATTCTGCGCCCGTCTCTCCTTTCAGAGCTGTCACGATAAACTGATCGAGCTGTTCTCGGAGAAGCTTTACCTGATTGGTTTGGCTGCTCTGGTGGTTGCCGTCATCATGGTGAGTGTCAGACTGAAGGGAGGAAAATGGAAATGGATGTTTCACTCAGCTCACTGCCAACATGTCCTCCAGAGACTGATGCTTTTATTAGCCGCTTCTTTATCAGTTGTATTGAATTAAAGTGTTTTCCTTTTGCCCATTTAGATCTTCGAGATGATCTTCACAATGGTGCTCTGTTGTGGCATTCGCAACAGTCCAGTGTACTGAAAATCCAACCAACAAGCATCAACAAAGGTCCACATCAGCCTACAAAGCAGTTACTTTATTATGTTTCTATAATATGATCTCATTATGATTGCAACACAGTAAAATGGATATCTTTCCTTTTATATTAGAGTATAAAATAAATCTAGTTTTAAATGTTGCTAATCTATTATCCCTCAACTTTAATGCATAATAATTAAGCTTCAGGTTTTTTCTATTTATCATACAATGCTTCATATGAATCTTTTACACATACAGCATGTTATAAAAGATTTCTCTGAAGTCATTAAACTTAATGCTGTTTTGATGGATGTATAAATTGTATATACTTGACATATGTTCATAACACTTAGGAGAGTCCATGTATTCCCTGTCTGAATGATTGTAATGTATGTCCCTGCAGTGCTGTATAATTTAAGAAGCAAAGTGTCAGTGGTTCAGGGTAATGTACTGCCTTTCTCTAATAATTATCAGGATGAGGAGTCGGTCAGTGTGTGTCTCTTCTTTGTGCATAATGAACCATCATCATGCTCTGTTAACATGTGAAACACCCTTTCTTAAACAATGAAAAAACATCATGTCCGCTTGCCTGTTCAACTTGTTTTAAAAAAACACTAATAAATTATGTCTCATCTCTTGTTCTTTTTTGGTGGAGCATACACCCAATAATGTGTTTTCGGAGTTTTTGTTGCTTGTGACTTGCAATAGACCAAATGAGGTACAGTAACACCTTTTTCCAACGATTATTTTTGCAGAGAAGCAAACATGAAAGGTTGTTTCATTAACTAATCTTTCCGTTGACTTCAAGTATTAACGCCAAATATCACTTCACTTTTTTGGTTAGAAACAAAACTGATGGTCTTTTTTTTCTACTAATTTCACCAAGTAATGATTCATTGATTCATTGAGAAAATTATGGTTGGGTCAATAATTACTCCAAGTCCTACCTTATATCATTTTGTCTGCTTTTATCACCTCTGCACTACACAGACAAACAGTAAATCTATACATAATTTAACCTCCTAAGACCCAGGACCCCACAGGATTTTGAGTTTAGGCTTTTTTTAATTAAATAATTGCTTATATTAGAAACATCATGATGCAACAGTTTTTTCAGATGCATTCTTAAAAATTTTTATGGAATGTCATTTGCGGTGGACAGTTGTTTCTTCTTTTGTTTTTTTTTGTATAAAGCTGTGAATTTCTTGTCCTCATACGTGGACAGTGGGTCCTGGGAGGTTAAGGTAGATCATCCTTATACAGTGAGAGTCTAAATCTTAACATAAACAGATTCCTTTCCGTTAGTTTCTGTGGATATTTGCAGATTTAGAAACAGGCTCATTGTCTCTGACTCATATACAGTATCTGTTTTGTTTTGTTTTTGTTTTTAATGTCTTTATTTTGATTGGGCATAAAGTCCAGGCATAGAAAATAAATCAAAGATAACTAACATCTCAACATATTTTATTTATTAAACTTAACACAGTCTAAACACGATAGTATACACTATCTGTTATCTTACAATATATCCGTACAATGATCTCATTTCCTCTGATAGTTTTTGCCTGCAGCATTTTCCTGTGTATTTACGTACTGTGTGTTACCACACGGGGGCAGTGTGACACCAACCCCTCTGTCACCCAATCAGCAGCTGTCATTCCCACCGCATCAGAGACAGCTACTTTTAAAAACTCAACTGTCTTGTATTTCTGGCAGTGAGTGTGACAGGAGACACACCCAGTGCTGTTTGTTCTAGTAACAGGTTTGTTTTCTCATCAGAGAACATCGAATTACGCGACATTTCATTGAGGATGTGCAACATGATTGGCGGAAATATTTTGAGGATTTTAAATTGCAATCTGTGGGATTTTTAATTATGTGTTTTTTCATTTTTTCCGGTACTTAGAAAAGGGAATTAAACTTTATGTACAACATGGACTGACATAGTCACTCAGTGTATTGGAATAAAATATGCATTTAACTTGCACCAACATGGCTTGTAAATACAACATGTACTACTGTCTTCAGGATCTGTTCACCTTATTTATGTTGTATTTTAACTGCTGTTAAAATGGTTTAACTCTTTTATATCATATACTACAGGAGCACAAGTATAAGGACAGCCTAGGTATACCTATATGTTTAGTTTTATGTCCTTATAAATCATGTAAAAAGCTACATAGATGATATTACTTTTATTATTGTCACACTGCAACGTGATACACTAGTTTGCCCAGGGCTCACTGAAGGGCTAACCAAAATATCAAGGCACACCTGTATGCATATCTGTGCAAAACCACATTTAATCATTCCCATCATCTCTAGAGGGGATTTCCTTTTTTTTTTTTTAGAGGTTATTTAAGGAGAGACTTTCCATGTTTACTGGGAAATGATTTGTTTCATTTATAAGCTTTTGTACAGGTGTATGTTACAGTAATAATAGTGCATGGTTGTAACATGGCACATCATCTTCACATACTACAATAATGTTCACACTGCTCAACACAGCAACATTTTTTGGGAGCTCCCGTCATCTTTTAGTGTTACTTTGTCTCTGTACTCACAGCAAAGCCCCCAAAAGGCTGCCTGTACATCCTACACCTGTCAGATCAAACCAAGATCATCCACCAACATCCCAGCAATGAAAAGCAAAATCAGAAAATGATTTTAGCGTATATAAAACAGCAGGCAGAACAAAGGAGTCATGCATTCACTTCCTCAGAAACACACACATACTGTACATGACAGAACTCTCCTGAGGTAACCTTTCGCCTGAAATTTTTGATGTCACTCATTACTTCTGAACAGGGCTGGGACTTCAGTAAAACAGCTGCTCTGGGGTGTTGTGCTCCTGAGTCATCAATGAAATGGTGTAACATCTTGAAAAAAAAAAACAGACTCAATCTTGAACTGCATAAAATTAACCTCATAAAACCCAGGAGCCCCACAGGTTTTTGAGTTTTGGCTTTTTTTTAGTTAAATAATTGTTTATATTGGAAACATCATGATGCAACAGTTTTTTCAGATGCATTCTTAAAAATTTTTATGGAATGTCATTTGCGGTGGACAGGTTTTTTTTTTTTTTGTATAAAGCTGTGAATTTCTTGACCTCATACGTGGACAGTGGGTCCTAGGAGGTTAATAAAGTAATTCAGTCTGCAATTTTTAACAAGCCTTATATCATTTCTGTGAAAAATATTATTACAGGAGCAACAAGTAGACATATTTTGCCTCTTTTTACCTACTGTCTCTGTTGCTGTCTGTCTGTCTGTCTGTCTACCCCCTTTTACTTTTCCCGTACACACCCTGAGGCATCTCTGAATCATCCCTTTGTTTTATACATGCCCTGTATTTACAGGTAATGGAAGCACTCCAGTGTTTCAGGGCGGTGACTGTTGAGGTCCTCTTAAATTCTAATACTCTCTAATAACCCACCAGATCACACCACCTGGTTAGAGAAGCAGGTACATAGAACAGAGAGGAGCACATCACTAACAACCCAGATTCAATGGTAATGGTAAGTGGCATTTAATTTATTCTACAGATATTATTAATTATTATAAAATTCAATATGTACCCTATTATATACATATAGTACAAATATATACTACAGATATAATAGGAGATTACTACATTTTTTTACAATTTAGATATCTGAAAATTAGAAAGACATTTACATTATTTCAACTGAAATGTGTGAAAAATGTTTCTGTGCAATACTGTGATTTGGAGGTAGCGTGAGAAATAATGTGCACCGATGCCTGTGAGAGGTGATTTATTCTGTCATGAGGAGTGGCTGAGTTGGAATAGGAGCGGGAGGGTTCTGTGAATCTGCTGCCTCATCCGCTTCTGTGTAAACCGACTGACACTGATCTGCTTTGGGGAAATTAAACCCCCTGTTAACCTCCTGGGAAATTATTTGCTGATTGAATAACCTTTAGACAGGCTGCTATGCTTGTGATGTTTTTTCTGTTTTCCATTTAAACAAATGAGGGCAGTGTGTCAAGGAATCCAGGAAATAAAGAGGTTAATGCAGAATGTGGTGAACCAGAAAACATAGAAGTATTTCTGACTTCATAGCACACAGGTAGAGAGAGACGGCATGTACTCTCATGTATCATACCGCTTTCACTGACTCACAGTCACTAAGCTCAAATAAAACAAGCCAGATAAAAGTTAGGTGTGGCACCACTTTAATAATAGAGTGAGACTTTGACACACCTCGTAACTGTTCTTCACTCACACTCAACGTCATTTGTGAGATTGAAGTTAATGCCATGACAATTTGTAAAAACATCAACAACAAAAGCCCTGAGAGCCATCTAACTGCTGCTTACTGACACATGAACAGAGAGGCAATATAAGTAAATCTGCAATCATCATAAATGTAGCCAAAACCCGTTTTACTCACAACATCAGTGTTATTTAGATAACACTGGTCGACAGTTTTTGTTTTTTTCTTTTTAGAAATTATGTGCCTCAGAGATTAAATGTGCTAAATGTTACATACTTTAATTAGATTAACTGGGAAAACAAATGACAAAAGTATTGGTTAACTGTTGTTTTAAATGCATATGATAAAGTGTTATTACGTATATGTATTGTTTTACATACATTTATACAACAAACAGGAGTATATTCATACATTTTCCAATATAGAAACTTGTAAAGTGATATTTTGTAATATGCGGACAGTGTTTTGAAGTAGCTCTGGGTCACATTTTGACACAAGACTATATCTTGAAAACTACAGCCAACCAGCATTTTGACTTTTTTTTTTTTTTTTTTTTAAATTAGTGACTCAGACTTGGTAAAGCTTCACTACTTTTATTCCAGTGTTGTTTTTTTTACTTGTAGACCAGAGTAATTGTAGATGTTTTATGAAGATTGGTTTTCTGTTGTCTTTTTCTGAAAGCCAGAACATATATCATAAACAGTCTGACTATATTTTGAATCGTTTGCTGTATATATTATTACATTAACATGCGCAAAAATGTGTAGGGGATGAACATATTCATCATATTCATCATTGTTGGTATGCAATGATGCAAACCAACAAATAATAAGGTAGCTAAAGTGTTTTCTATAAGTTCTGATCGAACATATATATTTTTTTCATTTTAGATTTGCATCATTATACAGTATTGTTTACCGTCTATGCAGAGGAGGAACAAAAACAAAACGACCTCTTACATGTTAAATATTTATAACAGTACAAGACACATCATCACGTTAATGAATTAAAGATTGATTGTTTTTCCAGTGTATTTATTTTATTTACATGCTTAAAAATGTGTTTTATTAACAGCAAATTCACTCGTTTTAACAGAAGATAAAACAAAGATTTACTAATCGAGTCAGCTATACTAATAATAATAATAATAGTAATAGTAATAATAATAATAAAAGCTGACTTTGCAGCTCAGGTTTCTATGGATGGTCTCTTTATGAGGATGAATAGAAGCAGTTGAGATGTGAATGAGTCGCTGAAGCTCACCTGAGTCAGGTATCTGGCCTCGGTCTGAGGCTCCTCCTCCTGCTCAACTGTTCTCTGCTCGGTTTGTGCGTCCAGTCTGAGTTTCGATCTGCCACGACGCGGAGCGCAAACAACCTGTGTGCACCAGCCTCTGTCCAGGCGCACGACGCGCGTCTCTCTTCACTTCTTTTTTTTTTTTCATTTTTCAACCATGAATGCCGTGAGCACAGAAAATGTGTTTTTATCCGCTTTACAGCCCCACACCTCCGTCACCACCTACGGGCTCCCGAATGATCACATCGGGAACGGGGGCTCCGTGTCGGACGAAGTGTCCAGAGCGCGGCGCGTCCAGCAGCAGGTCCAGATGAGACTGGCCGAGAAGTCCACCCTTCCGCGTCAGAATGGATCAGCCACACAGTACGCCATGTCAGGTAAACAGCAGAAAGTCTCTTTACTTTTATTAACAAACTACACCATCATCATCCTGCTTGGGGACTAAATTTGCATATGAGAGTTTTAAAAATATATATTTTTCCAGAATTGCTATAAGGTCAAGGAATAAAAGTCCAAGCATTTAAAGTCCCCCCACAGGTCCAGCCACAGGTGTTTCTATCTGATCTGCAGAGCTTTTAATAACTAATCACCATTATGTGTTTAAGACCTGACCCTGAGAGTCTGTTTTCTTTGGCTTGTCTCCAAATAACTGAATGATATTAAACTTCATGAGTTTGATACTAGACATGTGGTGACAAAACATGCTTCTGTAAAAGGTTCCTCCTCCCTTTTACCAGTTATTTTTTTTTCTTCCTTTCACTAGGATCCACCTTAGATTTCCCCTCTAATCAGCAAAGCAGCCTGTCCTCTCTCATGCATGACTGTGCATGCTTTCATAAACTTGGTCTGTGGGTTTTTTTCCCCCTTTTTTTTTCAGTGTGGGTGCTTGTCTCTGTAGCATTCTTGTGGACGTCTTTATCATTATCTCATCAGGGCGGATTTGCCAGGTCAGCTCTTTAGATGTGTCACAGATGAACTTGATCTGACGTCTTAGCAGCAATCTACAACGCGAGGGTAAACCTGCACATATGAAAGGGTTAATGTGTAACAGGCTCAAACAAGCGTTGCTTTCATGAACTTCAGTGATAGCAGACGAAGGTGAAAGCCTCCCAGTGTGAGATTGGGTTTCAGGTCTCTTAGTCAGCTTCAAGAGGTGAGGGTTCGACAGATACCTTGGAGATGACAGTGTCGTGAGAACCAGCTGTTGTGTCTGTTCAAAGACGTTTTACTGTGAGAAGGTGTCTGTCTGTGCCGTCTTGGCACAAAGACAAAGTCAAGGTAGAATTGTTATGCAAGTATGGTGCGACTCCCACAGGGGAAATGAAAGCCTTTCAGGGGGAGCTGAAAACTTGATTACTTTATTGCTGTGGCACATTTAATGATTTGATTTGGTTAAGGAGCTGAATGACTGCCAAATGTAGGGCTGCACACGAGTCAAGTTCTGCTTCAGCCTTCGGTCTGTGCACCTGCCTATTGTTGCATGAGGACATTCTTTCACGGCCCATAATTCAATGTGTCGTCCTTCCAAACTACAGGGACGGCTGGGCAGCTTCACTTCAGTTCCTTCTTTATGTGACCACTAAATTCTGGATTATGCTGTGGCGGCAAGTGTGTTTTTTTCTCACTCTTCTGGGTCAAGTATTTCCCCGAGGCGCCAGCATTACCTGCATCCACAGCCTGTGGACAAACATACTGTCCTACATTTAAGGGCTGGAATGCTGACGGACATGAAACGTGTTGGTTGAATCTGTAACTGTATGTTTTAACCCCCATTATCCCCTGCGAATACCTAAGAAGCACATCAAAACTCACCCCAATGTGGTGTTTTACTCCACCACCCCTGGAGGAAAACATCCAGTCGTAAATGCTGTCACGTCATGTTCATCATCTTTTGAAACCTGCGCAAGACACACAGAAGAATTCCCAACAACACAACAAGAATTACTGCTATTTCAGTTTGTGGTTTTAGAAAAGCCAGTTGCCAATGCCAGAGCATTACAGCTGTTCTGCATGAGGAAAAACACCCAGAAAGCTTTGCAACGACCACTTCCTCTGTAGATTTGGCCTGCAATTGTTCCTCATAGGTGGACAAGTTTAAGCAGATCATGAAGGTTCAGAAAAGTAGAAGGAGTGTTCTGAGTTTATGAGGGAAGTTATTTTTTTAAACGACAACAGAAGAAGAAAAAAAACTAAAGGAGTATTCAGGGAGTGTTTTCTGTGTTGTAAAGGATTTGGCTCTCAGGTGTGCTGGGCGTTGCCTGGGGCCAGACCAGAGACACGACTGTCAAAAAAAAAATCCTCCTTACCAACTGGTTTGGTGTGTTTGTGCTATTGAAATGAGACATGAATTCAGTTTAATGCTGCATTCGCATGGAAAGTAAAAAGTGTGTTAGTGTTTCAGCTCACCATACAGAGCACTTAGCAAACAAGCATGAATTCAAGATGCTCATACCTTTGTTGTTTTTTTTTTAAATAAGTACTCCCACAGATTATTTTACAGATTTATCAGGTTTTTATCTTCTCATAACATTAAGAGCTAGTTTCCCTAAACATAGATAAGCCAAGTACAAGACTTAAAGAAATAGAGATAGTAAAGGTCTCCATTAAGAGGTGTTTTAGAGTTAATTTGTGTCTGGGAAACAAAGCGTTTTCAAGCATTGAATTAGGATCAGTACAGCCTGGATTTCAGACTTTGTCCTGTGTCTGTTTTGAAGATGTTACAGGTCTACCTTCGTTTACAGTTTGCATACCTTTAACAACAGACTGATGATCTGAAAATCAGCTCAGTGATGAAATAGTAGAGTGTGAAAACTGTTTATTAAGAGCATAGGACAGGAAATGACATTTACGTCAGTGTCCGCAAAGATAATTACACATGTACTGAATGGTATGTTTACAAGTAATACAGTTTCATTACTTAGATACGTCGCTTTCAGTCACTGGAGTCTGAGTCACTGAACTGTCACTCAGACCTCCAAACATGGCAGACACTTCCCTACATGCCTACTATCACACTTACTTGTCGGGTGAGTCTGTATTCTGGCACGACAGCTAAATGTTAACAAGTCTCCGTGTTCAGGGCAAGAGTTGGTATCTTTGTGTCACTCCTCACCAGCTGAAGGTAACCAGAGACGTCAGCCTGGCTGAGTTATCAGAGTGCAACACGATCCCTGCTATTTAGAGTGAATGTCTTTCATGCAAATCATTGTTGTGAATTAAAGAGGCGTGACACTTGGTTGGTAGTCGCCGGGCTGTGATTAAACCTACTCTAAATCTACCATTGTGTCGATAGGCTTCTCCATTATTTCACTGCTTCTCACCTTTTTCCCAACTTTTGGAAGGAATTTGTCATGTTTGTGAAACAGAGACCATAAAAGTGCTTCGTGACAAATAGGTTTGATTTCTAATTTATAGCAGACATAGTTATTTTTTTGGATGTGACTATGAATAATTATTAAAAGCAATACTTAACAATCCCTCATAACAGTAAAATATCTAATTAAAATTCACATGATTAAATTTTAATTGGTTCCACAAAATGACAATGCTGACAGCACTCTGCATTATTTATGTCACGGAGCCTGGGGAAGATTGTTGACACAACAAACAAAACCTGCTCACAGACATGACTTTAAGCCAGTTTCTTGGAAGAGGAATTTCCAGGACACTTCTAACACATCTGATCTAATGTACCTTAGCTGGTGACATTATAATGAGTGTACAACGAAGAGAAAGGCATTTGTCACTTTTTCTGTACACTCTTGACCTCATGACTTTCCAAGGAACACGTTCTTAAGCTGAATCATCTTTTGAAGTCATCTATTAATCATCTTTTAAAGTTAGCCAATTCAAATGAAGTTCGTAACGCCTCCTGATAAGTTCCTGTCACCGCCGGTTGTAACAGATATGCAGACATGTCATTTTTTAAGCGCTGTATCCATGTAAAGCGTGTCCAGCTGGTTTTGTCTTGTTCTGCCTGGGGGCTCGTTTCACTGTTTGGATTCACTGGAGAGCATACAGAGTAGAGTTTCAGACCTTTCACATCCAGTTTTGTTGATCTGAATATTTCCTGCTAATTTGAAGATGATTTTATAATGTTATTCAGGTGGCTTTGAAAATGTTCATGGGTCAATGTATTAGTGCAACTCAACAAGACAGTCAGTTCGTTTACTAAAATTTTACATTTGCTCTTGTATTAAATGTCACTGATATGTATGCTTTATGTAGTAATCATATGTTATTGTGTGTCCTTACAGATTATGGTTCTTCAACAATGAAATATCAAACTTATAACCCAAGTTTCAGCTCTAAATCATCGTTCATGTACTCAACTGGGGCGAGGACAATGGTGAGTGCATTATCTCAGCGTGTCAGCCTGATGTCATAGATATCATGGAAACATTCATGTGATCATCTAGTGTGTCATCTATATGAATAAAACCAAACACTGAGCCTCTGCTGGCGCCACAGGGGGTCAGTCAGGACACTGCATGTGCGGTATTTCGCAGTCGCCTGTGATGAGATCAACTCTGGGTTTTCAAGTCAACCCTCGAGATTCCTCAATTTTAGTAGTTTAACAGGAAGACACTGGCTTTGTGCCACACATGTTTGAGCTCTGATTATAACCAGGACCTTAAAAATATGAAGGTCAGGACACTTAGAGCTGCATTTTAGACACCTTCCACTATTTAACCCTAAATGTGTGAAAGCAGGAACTGAAAATGGCTATTCAAGCAAAGTTCATGGCCTTTGTTTCCCAAAGGTATGTCATTTCCTTCATTTTTGTCAACATGCAGTGACTCACAACAAAAAAACCCATGTGTACACAACCATGTGTTCCTGGGCCTTTTACTTTTATCTATCCACCATGGACATTCAACATTACAGTTCACAAAATATAACTCCTCCAGAGGTAGCAATGAGCAGATTGTCATCCATAGTCCAAAAATATTGCCTAATGTCAGCAATTCAGGGCTTCAACAAAAAATATAAGACAGTACAATACATATATACATTACAGAAGTAACAAAGATGTATAAAACAACAAGAACAAAAGCAATATCAGAGAGGAATTAAGATTATTAATGATTGCAAGTTCACTTTGTTTTGAAACATGTTTTTAACTCTAGGTCTGTCACAGTTATTACAAAAGTGCCTTGTCACAGTTATTTGAAATAACTACAATTCTTTTATATAATTGTGATAACTGTCTCCATTTACCTGTGATGGAACTGAAATGTCATATTTCAATGAATCATTTTTAACCGTTTGAGATCAGATCGGTGGTCTTTTATTTTTTCTTTTATTTATACTAAATCTCTTTGAGTGTAATGATTCCTCTTCTTCTCTTCTTCAGGGTCCACGTGTGTCCCAGAGGTCTGGCTTCACCAGTCAGTCTGTTGGCCCCGAACTGTCCCAGCTCCAAAGGATGAGTATTGGCGGTGGAGGAGCTGGTGGCGGGGGTGGTTTTTATCGAGAAGAGGTACGCATGGGTAATATGCAAGGGAGCACCAGGCAGAGAGGCATGGATCCAGAGACAGCTTCCATGCATTCAATTAGGATGCAGTACAATCCCTGGACAGATGACATTGATGGAGCAAGTATGGTGTCTGACCGAGACGGTACCTTCTCCCGGCAATACACTCAGAGCGCAGTAAATGGGTATTCAAGTATGAGGCAAAGCGGAGGCTGCATGACGTTTCCTGCCCCCATGCGCCGGTCTCTTAGTGGCACACTTTCCCGTGGTGGAGGGATGATGGGAGGTGAGACAGAGACCATCCAACATCACTACTCCTTCAAAGGGCCCGCCCACCGCACCATCAGCAGGATTAACAACCGAAACAAGATGAGCGTGAGCTCCATGTCTGGGACAGTGCAGCGCCCACTGTCCTCAGCTGGGAGCATCTATTCTGGAGGGGACAGAGTGGACAGAGGTGGGTTCATTGCTTCCGGAGTGTCCTCTAGTTCTCAGGGGAATCTGATGCAGCGCCAGGGCACCCTGTCCCGTGCCATGTCAATCAAAAGTGTTCACAGCGTGGGCAGAGGCGTAGACATCTACAATGGCCAGATGGAGATGGGAGCGAGCATGGGCAACCTCAGCGCGTAAGTATCTGACAGGGTTCAATCTGATGTACTGTACAGGTTCTCATACTGTTATCAAATCAAATCAAATCAAATTTTATTTATATAGCACCAAATCATAACAAAAGTTATCTCATGACACTTTACATATA
>JAPQRQ010000023.1:14698543-14725700 GCA_037367365.1 Apogon talboti
CCAAATCATAACAAAAGTTATCTCATGACACTTTACATATAGAGCTGGTCTAAACCAGACTCTCAAGCCAATACTGTTACTGTTCAAACTCTAGATTACTGAATCAGAACTGGCTTTATTTTCCAAGTACTTGTGCTCATGCATAAGTACTTAACTTTTTTCCTTTACTCTCAATGTACTTCCTCTTGAATAGAAGAACAAACAACAAATGGCAATATAGACATGACAGAAACCTTATACAAAATATGTGGAAATAAAGATGTATGTACAGATATTCAGTTCTATGAAAACAGCATGATAAAATGAAAATGTTTACAAGTGAATATTACAGCAGTGAGCTTCAATATCCAGCCTGACTACACGTGGATGATGGGATGATTGAAGGATTACAGCACAACAAAACAACACTTTGATTCTAACAATTACTCTGAGTGACATACTTCCTGTGTCAAATTTGGGGCACCATCCTGCAGCTGTAAACACAAAACATAATGTTTTTGTAGGCTAATACCTTTATTAGGAATAATACTCACTGTCATAACAAGAGCATTATGGTAGAGTATTTTGTAATTCTAATGACTCATTTGATGTGTTTTCATCATGGACTTTCTGACCAATGCTGCCTTCGTGTGTTTTTAGCCGGGGAGTGTGTAATGAGAACAGTGTATTTCCTAAGTGCTGTGGATTGGGAGGTGGCTCCATAGTGGCAGGACTGGTTTTGGGTGTGGCAGCTCAGTTTCAAACCTCGCATTTCACACATCCCACAGCGTGTGGTTTGCTGAGCGGATTCAGAAACCACAGTATGATTTGGAAGAAATTCAGCAAACTAAATTTTACAGACAAGAAAGAAATCAATCCATGAATGATTACTGTGATCCCTCTGCTGCTTTTTGTACATACCAGCAAAACAATGGCATGAATAATTGATGTAATTTATTTATTGATTGACAGTATCACCGGGTTGGACATGCCCTCTGCAGTGCAGAACCTGAGAGACCCTGACCCTAATGTGCAGGTTATCGGTGCTGCCTACATTCAGCATGAGTGTTACAACGACAACGACGCCAAAAATGAGGTACTTCTTATTGACATTTCTCTGCATCTTTCCTGTCAGAAATCTAACACATTTTCCTTAAATATAGAAATATATTTCTCTATTCTTCTGGCATAAAATAACCACAGCTTTTCATCTGCTTTTAAATGAGTTAATCCACATGTTGCTCAATATTTGCCAAACATATAGTATGTGGACTTTGCCCTATGATCCTTATAGTCCAATATACTGTAATGATTTAACCCCTTCTCTGGTTTGACAGACATGGTTATGGTAGCTCATTTGTCTAGTTTTTGTCACATTACATCGAGGAGGTTATGTGATCATTTAACGCCCACGGAAAGCAGGATTACACAAAAACTACTGCAGTGACTGTCATTGAACTCCAGTGGTAGGGTAGGAGGTGTGCCAGCTGACCCACTAAACTTTGAAATAGATACATAAAAAGAGCTGGAGGTTGAATACTTATTTATTTATTTATTTGTTTGTTTGTTTGTTTGTTCATTCATTTACTTACTCATTTTTTCTACATTGTGGGTCTTGGGAGGTTCGTGCAGTTCTAGTCTTAGCAGTCTGATGCTATTTTCAGCTCTAATTATACATTTTCTTTACGTTGACTGATTTGGAGTCTTTTTAGGGAATTCCCCGGAAATTCTTTGATTATTTTTTACACATGTACAGTGTGTTAGATTTATAAATACATTACTGTAAATGGGGGGGACAAAAAAGCAAAGACGAGTAGCTTCTAGATCTGAGTTAATGGACAGTAAATATTTGGCATGAATTAAGTACAAAATAGACGATCAATATCCAAAGACTATTTAGTTTCAGGAGACAGTTGAGTAAATCTTGTTCAATAAACATTTCAGATTCAGATACAGATTCGTTTATTGTCATTCAAACACATTAAAAAATATGGCGGAACAAAACGTGTTTTCACTTCATCTGATCTTCTCTTGCCATCTTTTCTCAAGGTTCGCCGTTGCAAAGGCATCACTGAGCTGGTCAAACTGTTCAACAGTGACAGTCAGGAGGTTCAGCGTTACGCCACCGGCGCCACACGCAACCTCATCTTCGAAAATATGGACAACAAGGTGGCCCTGATCGAAGAGAGTGGAATTCCACAACTGGTCGAGGCACTTAAGGAGCCTGATGATGAACTCCAGAAAAATATCACTGGTAGGATAATAATAATAATAATAACATGACACAACATGCAGAGCAGATGTCATATTGACGTGCAGAATGGACTGTTTGTTTTGGATCTCTCCTCCTTAAGAAAAGAAAAAGAAAAAAGGTATGCAAATGAGTTAGTCACTGTATTTGGATTAAGCTCAATCACAGCAGGACATGCTCAGTAAGTCAGTGCTGTCCTTGATGTGAAGCCAACAGATCCCTTTGAATGAAATATTATTCCAAAAAAAATCACAAAAGTTGATCGAATTATAAACAGAAACCACAACAATGAGATTCAGTATTTACAGTAACTAAACTTTGGGTTGAGTGTTTTAAAGGAGACACTGGTGAGAGACTGTTTTTACTCTTATCATGTTTCTCCAGTTCTTGCCTTCAGTGTCTGTTCACATCAAGTCCATGTTTTGTTTCCAGTTGGCTCAGTGTTTTCAGCCCCGAGCATTCATACATTCTCACAGGATCATCATGAATAATTACCTGTCAACAGAACTGACAGATTCTCATGAAATTGTTTCCTGAAAATTTAGAAAATTGAAATTGCAACGCCCACCCGTAGACTGAGGTTAGCAAAGTGTGTAGTATGTACACAAAGTCAGAGGTGGAGCAGTTTTTTTCTATAAGGTGTGTGACTGTGTGGGAGTTGTCTGGGCCTGTGGATCAACCGTATATCTGCCCCTCCCTTTTATGAGCGAATGCTTTGTCACTCCTTCCTTTGACCTGTTACACCTTGATTTGTATCTGTTGAACTTGAAAAGACTCAAGTCTGTATCACATGTTCAGTAAGAAAATTAAAACACTAGTTTTTGAAAGTCCTGAATGACGCAATGAAGTGTCACTTAGGTTTTGTTTTTACTGCCATTTTAAGTTTCTCTCCCTGCTTTTTAAGGGCTTGAAGACAATTAATCCTACAGTAAAACATGAAAATCATTAGTATTAAAGCTTCAGTGTAAAGTTGTAATATGACAAAACTAAAGCGACAATGACACATAATTATTCATGTGGTATGTTTTTGTTAGGCATCTTTTGGAACCTTTCGTCTAAAGACACCCTGAAGGAGAAACTGGCCAAGGAGACTCTTCCTGAGTTAACTGAGAGGATCCTCATCCCTCTGTCTGGCAGCGACGACGCGGACAGCCTCCATCAGTCTCCATCTGAGGCAGACATATTCTACAACACCACAGGATGCCTTAGGTACAACTCACATGTTTACCTTGACTGTCTGTTGTTTCAAAATGCTCCTTCCTTTTAAGTATTCCTTGACTTTCTCTCCCATGACCACATTTGCATCTATTGAACATGTTCTGGCAGGACACAAACTCATGTATCAGCTACTGAAGACTACACCACACCCGTCACAGCTCACTGGTCCTATGTTGTGATACAAAAGCTACCACTCTGTCACTGTGCATCCTTGGGGGTCTTTCTCTTAATTAAGTACCATTATAAGAATGTTTTCAATCCTCCCTGCATGGTACTTCCTGTATCATGCAACTCAATGCTGCACAGTGCCAAGAGTGGAACCACGCCCCAAAGCCAAACTGCATTGCCATCTTTATTTGCACCACCTGGTTTAACTAATGACGTGCCTGACTCCTGACAGTTACATGAAAAGAGTCTGACCTCTCACTTTGTTTGTCGTTAGGAATCTGAGCTCTGTGAATGAGAAGACCCGTCAGCAGATGAGAGAAACACGTGGACTTGTTGACTCTTTGGTGGGCTACATCAGGGCTTCACTTGATGAAAGGCCAGAGGATAAGGTGAGCCTGTGTGTGAATACGCAGAGAAATGCAGGAGATTTGACCTTTTGTTTCTGTTCAGCTCATGTTGTCTTGTCGGGGTGTATTCTTAGGGGGTGGAGAATGCAGTGTGTGTCTTGAGGAACCTCTCCTACCAGCTCTACAATGAGATGCCTCCATCTGCTCTGCTACGCCTGGAAGGACCAACCAGAGCTCAGGACACAGGGAAGGTGGAAGCCATTGGTTGTTTCACACCTCAGAGCAGGAAAGCCAAAAATGTATGTATTCCCATGAGAGAATTAGTCCACAGTATGTTGCATATATCCATATCAGCCAAGTTCACGTCCATACTGTCCATTTGCTTTCCCCTGACAGACTAAGAAATACAACCTCTCCACTTTCACTGAAGTTTCTCGGGTGCCAAAGGGCACGGAGTGGCTGTGGCACCCTCAGATAGTGTCGTTGTACAACAGGGTGTTGCATAAGTGTGAGATCAATTCCACTACACGGGAGGCAGCTGCCGGGGCCCTGCAGAACGTCACAGCTGGAGACAAGAGGGTACGCAGCACACCCACCAGGCTTTGTAAATGCTGTGAACTCAGTTTGTGTCACATCTTTTTTTTTTTTTTTAACCCTGTCCTGTTCAACAATTTGGCCTCCAATATACATGCACTGGGGCCACGAGTTGCTTGACAGTTTTGATCTAAGAGGGTTTTGAACCTTAAATCAACTCCCCCTATTGGTTGGATTTAATTATTTTATTACTGTATGGATGTTACCTGATGGGAGGACAGGACAGGGGTTATACACAATTACAGATACAGACCCTGAAACAGAAACAAACAGTCAAAAACAGAACAGTAACAACAACAGGAAAACAATAACAACAGCAATAAACAGTATCAACAACCACAGTTTGTGTCACATCTAAGTTGTCTCCTTCGTCCTGCAGTGGGCTGCCGTACTCAGTCAGGTGGCTCTGGAACAAGAGCACATGCTGCCTGTGCTGATGGACCTGCTGCGAACCAACAATGACCTGGAGCTGCGATCTATCACAGGCTTACTCCGAAATCTGTCCCGCCATGCCAGGGATAAATCTGACATGGGTGAGTCTGCAGTTTTTACGTACTGTGACCCTGTCGGCCATATTTGTGTTTGTTTCTCTACATTAACTCATGATTTGTGAAATGAGAGTACAAGACTTTTCTCTGACTTTTTCATTTGAGAGAAAATAATGGCTATGATCATTGAAATGATTTAAGAATCTAAATGCCAAGTTGTGCAACGTGTAAAACCAATTTCTGTTCAGTGCTGGGTTAATTCAGTAGCATATAATCATTTAGTCTAGTGGAAAAGAACTTGGCGTTCAAGTAGCTCTAATTTTATGAATGAAATTCCTAGTCAAGCTAAAAAGGTTTGTTGTGCCTCAAATATGCAGATTTGAAGACAAAAATTCAGACGTCTTGCATTTGTGTCTTTATAGTCTGAATTTTTGCCATATAAAGGTAATTCATTTAAATATCACTGACTAAAAGCCAGAATGATATGATGATGTGATATCCTATTTTTTAATCAATGATTTACATAGTATCAGATATAGTAGCCTAATATTTTTCTTCTTTTTGTATCTTCCTTTTTGGTTTATTCAGCTACGAAAGTGGTGAATAACCTCCTGACAAAGTTGCCTGAAGATGGACAGCAGAAGGAGCCTTCCAGTGAGGTGGTGATCAACATCTGTGGCATCCTCAATAACTTGGTGACCTGCTCCTCTGTCGCTGCCAGAGACATCACCTTCTTTGACGGCTTAAGTAAACTGGTCGGCATCAAGACCAGTCACGACAACAGGTGAGCAGTGCGTAAAGATTGACGGCAAATGGCTGAACATTATTACCAGTTTAAGGTGTTAATCTTGGATACAAACTTTCTTGTAGCACCGGAAAACTGAGAGCATCCAAAGCAGCGTCCACTGTTCTCTGCAACATGTTCCAGTACAAAAAACTGCACAAAGATTTCAAATCGGTAAGAGAATAAATCACACAGCAGCGCCGTAAACATGACCAATTTAATTTGACAATACTGTATTTGCATTGTATGCATCACAACTTATCATATTCACTGTACGTCCGAGTTCTCAAATGATGTTTATCATTTACTTACTATGGGTTTTATTTGGATTACATCATATATGTATATTACATGACCATTTTAATCAGTGTGAAGCAAAGAGAATACTTTTAAATCACCCCTTGAAGACTTTTGAACTCCTAATCTTATCAATACATGTAAATAATTCAGGTAAAATGTAGTTTCTCAGCTTTTCATGGTCATCAGATACTGTATGACCCATTTGGACGTTCAGAAGCTCTGTAGTGAACACTGAAACAACATCATCTTCTGCAACATTGATTCGCCACTAAAACCCATGGAGTTTGATAAATTACAGTGGTTGTTTTTATGTTTATGATTTATTTTGCTGAGAAAGACACTTTTTCTTAAGTTTTCTATTTTGAAAAAATAACCTTTGAACTTACTTAACTTTTATGCTCACCTACATGATCAGTAAATGTAATGTAGGAAAATACCTGATTTTCACTGGAAAATGCAAAATGCTGTGGACAATATAACAGTAAATGGTGATAAATCCCTTTTGAAAGGTTAAATGTAGAGAACAATTCATTTAGAAGTTGCCACAAAAATAGGTATAGGTTTTTAAAGATTAACAGGACGAGTTTGATAAAGATTAAACATTTTGTATTTCAAGAGTGTGACAAAGAAAGGCAACAGCAAAAACAAGTTGTGTTGGCTGTCACACAGAAGTCGAATCTCTGCAAAAAAAACATTCTTGTGATGTTACTTCACCTCCATTCTTCCAAATGTATGTGTTGTAAAAAGTAAGAGTGACATTCCTCACTTAAAGCTCTTCGTCAAATGGGTGGTGCATGTTCAAGACCCTATTTTTTTTTTTGCTGATCAGTCTGCTGCTCTTTCACACACTCACACACACACCCAGTTGTGCAGGTCCATGTCTTGGGCAGGACCAGGTAAGTTTTACTGCCTTTTGCAGATCATGACTTGCCACTCCCAAGGGTGCGGTGTTTAGTTTGTGTCCTAATGAACAAGTACCAACAGAGCAAAAATGTGTTAATGCTTGTTCTACAGTTTCAAAGGTAATACTCTTTGACTTTTAGCAACACCTGGAGAACGCCTTTGAGAGCTAGTTTCATTAATATTTAAATTATTGCTTGACCAAATTAATTATAATTAGAAATGCATCAGAGGGAGTGTGAACTGTGTATAGACAAAAAACCCCATAGTGATAGCTTTAATAAACAGTGGCTGTTTGGATTACGTTTTACAGTATCTACATGAAGAAAACTAATACTTATGTTTACTGTGATTTTTGCTTTGCAGAAAGGGTTTACGAAAGAGGATTTTGCAGACGTTACCATCTAAAGCAGAGGTAAAGTAGAACACCTCTACAACAGCAAGATGTCCTGCACTTTTGCAGCACCCAATGTGTGGGAGTAAATAAACTGTATAGTTTTCTAAGATAATGACAGAGGACCTACCGAAAGGAAAAGGACTTCCTGTGTATTATAACACAATGGACTTCAATGCATTGCAAGTCACGAGAGATATGGATCCATAGGAGTGGACTATTGATGGACTTTGATGTAAAAGTGTGCACCTTAAATATTTACTGTACTCTCTTGTTTGAACACTGTGTATTTTAGTGTGGAATCAGGGACTTCTTTATTCTGTGAGAGATGTGTGTATCTGGATGTAACTGCAGCAGACAGTTTCACATTAAACTGCTCATGGACGTCTCATTAGCGTCTCATGTGCAGAATGAATGTCAACAAATCTGGTACTGACCACGGCATTTTTGTAAATACTGCTTCAATACTGCATTAACGATATGTTTTATACAATATAGCTCTACTTTTTTAGTTTTTGGATACACAGCTATGTTCTTTCAGGAACATATTGTTTATTAAATGAGTCCAAATTATAATATAGTTGTAACTGAATATACACTAAAAAACTAAATAAAGGGTGCTGAAATCTAATTGTTAATAAGTTGATTTATAAATCTGGGGAAAACGATTGTGCTGGTTTTATAAAATGCTGATGTGACTTTTGTACTTTATCAAACAACTCAGAGCTCCTTTGTAATGGTTTATTTTTCTTTAACAAGCCATCATAACTGCAATTTTTCTGATGTAATTAATAGTGTTTGTATGTGTGAAACAGGGGTGAAGGAAACATTCCTTACTTTACTTTCAACAACTACAATATTTGTTAAGTGTGAGGCTTATTTGTTTATGAATGACCAATTGCAAATTCTTATAGTGTTGACATTTTCACTTTACTCTTAAACATTTTGAAATTGACAAGAATAATATTTTGTAATTTGTTTGACATATAAGTATTCATGTGAAACTTTGCTCCTAAAAATTCTCATTAAGTTTCTGCAGCTTTTAAAACTCTGTGGCATAACTGGTGACCGAGTTCTTCTGCGTGGTGTTAAATAAGCACAGGCTATTTTGTAATATTTGATTTCATGTTGTAAACAGATGTATCATCTGTATATTTTCAGCTAATAAAGAGACAAATTCAGAGATGTAGCGTCATTTTGTGTTTCCTGTGTTTGCTGCTGGCTGTAAAAGTCTGACACTGAGGTGGTGAAATGTTGGCCACTCCCTGTTTACATATTTGCTCCTGCTCAGACAGGAACAAACCTAGAAACTTCCCTGCTGCGCCCTTATTTAGGCTCTTATATCAGTTCAGGTGATTATCTCCACAAGGACAGAGAGTGTCTCTATAAACAGAATAGCCAGGCATTTTGTCAAACAGCTTTATTTGCATAATTTCCATGATCTTATTCGAGTCAGTTTATTTTACATACAAAGCCCCAACATGTACAGAAATGTCGAGAACCACAAGGCTTCAGCCACAGACATCCTACTGCTCCAGCTGAAAACAGCACCAGCACAAACATAACACCATAACACCATAACACCATAACCACGTCTTCCTCAACCACCTTTGTTCTATCTGCTGTCAAAAGTTAATAAACTGCCTAAAAAGTAGAATTCCTTGCTGTATTTGACATGACTCTGCCCTCTGCTGGGGACTAAAACAAAGACTTTTTTACTGTAAATGAGAATAAAAATCTCCCTTCAGTTTTCTTTATACAAATTGATTCTCTCCCTGATTGACAGAAGAATTTCAGATAATTTCTTGCGCAATTTATCATAAAATATTTGACACGTCAGTAAAAAATATAAAAACATTACATCGATCTTTGGTAAGTGATTCTAGAAAACAGTAGCACTTTTAATGACACAATGGACAAGACGACAAACAAAAACAGAGAATTACACTGTATGTAGAAGTTTGGGATCAAATATCCTCAGTAACCAGGCAGTAGAAATCAGAGCGAGCCGCATAGTTGCGTGACCCCAGATCAGACACGTCAATGTCAGGCGGCTTGGGTTCAGAAAATGTGACGGGAGCAGCAGGAAGGACAGGAGCTCTACAGGCCAGAGCTTTGTACACGGGGAGACGAACACCTGCAACGGAGAAGGAAGCGTCAAAGATACAAACCCTTTGTTAGACTGGCTTAGCTCCGTTTTAGGGTTTTTGCTCCTACAGGAAAAGACTGAAGCTGATGAGTGAAAAACTTATTTAACTTTTAATTTATTATGTATTATTATCATTATTATTATTTATTTTTTAATGGTTATTGTTTCCACACTAGCATCAGGTGGTTGAAATATTATTTTATTAAGCATCATGAATTGATAGAAATGCAAGCAAAGTTTTTCTTTTTTCTCTATTTTAGCTTGCCTGAAAGAAAGAAAGAAAGAAAGAAAGAAAGAAAGACCTTGTCATATGTTATGATCCTCTGCTACTGAGGTTAATAATTAACTTCAGTAAAATCAGTGTTTGTTGATTCAAACTAGTCTCAAATAGATCATGTGATACATATTTCCATTGTGCTCTTGTTGAAAGATGAACAGGTGTCTCTATCAAGCAGAGACCTGAATGTTATGTCGACAATTTTATGGAAGAAACAGTGCACACAGTCTGTTAATTGACAAGCGTTTACGTCATTGAATTAGACAATACCAGACCATTATGTAACCTGACTGTGCTTGTGAGTGGCTGTTCTCAGCTCAGCCCCCGCTGCTTACCCAGGTCTCCAGCTGGATCCGTGTCTGAGCGGCAGTCCAGGTAGTCTGGGTCTAGACTCAGCATGGGGTCCTTATCATCTTGTAGCAAAGTCTGAGGGTCACCTGAAGACTCGCTACGGAAGACAACTTTACGCGGCATGGCTAAGGACAGCTCCTTCCAGAAATCTGACGAAGGAGTCTGTGGGTATGACACAGACAATAAACATTGTAGTGTACTGTTAGAAAACCATCAATCAGCCATTCTGTGGTTCTGCACTGATGGATTTACTTCGATTTACACAAGATAATGTCTCGTGATACAAAAGTACACAGTCCTTTGACGTTACTGTTTACTTTATTATGGTGTGTTTTTTATTGAGGGCTTTACCACTGAATTGTGCCTCCAGGTGAGGATGGTGAGGCGGTGTTGCTGCTCACTGAGCTGTTGCTTAATCTCAGACGTCATGCGTTTGGCCTGGCCCTCTAACACGATGAGGATTGGCCGCTGACACAGCTCCAGTAAGTGCAGGAGGCCTTGCCTGAGAACACATGGGGACAGTGAGTAACTAAAAAGGGGTTCATTAGAACACATACAGGCACATTACGTCTATGATTCAATGGCACGCCCTTTTTATCTGTTAAAAGAAGACACCCAGGATCCACTCCTTTTCCTGGATCTGCTCCAGAGCGTAATGGGGTTTTCACTGACTCGTTCCCTTCGCAACATTCATGAACAGAATCACAGTAGGTTTGTGTAATTCAGCTGACAAACCAATACAAAGACGTGGATGAACACATTACCTTCTTGGTAGAGGTTACAGTAATACACACATTAGAGCGGCAACAGTGACATCAAGTGGTGTAATGTACTAGAAGCATTTTACTCACTTTGTTTCTCTACAGTCGTGGTCATAAGTTTTGACGGTGACACATTTTGTTTTTCAAGCTTTGGTGCTTCAGTGTCTCTTAATTTTTTCCACATATTTCTGACGTAGGCTACACAAGACCAATTTTTTAAGTTTCCTTTACTGGCAAATAAATCACATTTATCCAAGAGTAAATCCGTGTCACTGACGAAACCTTTGGCCACAATTATACATTAGTGCAGGGGTGGGCAATCCTGGTCCTCAGGGGCCGGTGTCCCTGCATGTTTTAGATATGTCCCTCTTCCAGCACACCTGGACGCCATTACATCGTTATCAGGCTTCTGCAGAGCTTGGTGATGAGCTGATCATTAATTGAACCAGGTGTGCTTGAAGAGGGAAATATTTAAAACATGCAGGACAGCGGCCCTCGAGGACCAGGATTGCCCTCCCCTGCATTAGTGTCTACTTTAAATTCAACTGAGATGGTCTGACCTGAAGTTGCTTGAGCACCAGTCCTGCTCCAGGTAAGCATGAGAAAGCAACACAATGAGACGCCGAGACCGACTCATGTTCATCAGCAGCTCCGCAGAAGGCTCTGGACACACATACAATTTTTCATACATTTTCAATAAAACACATGAAATAGTTGATGGAGGAAAAAAAGAGTAACAAATATGAGAGGAGAAAACATTTAAAACCAAATAAAGACACACAAACATGATTGTGACTTTAATTATGCACTGTTACCCATAAAGTTAGAATAAAATATTTTTACCTTTTACTCATGAAATGATTGTGACAATGAGATTTATTCTTGACAGATAAAGTGTAACTGGGACTCAGTATGTGATCATTACACCAGGTCAAAGGTGATTAATGATGTGTATAAATAAGAATAAAAAGACCAATGTCTCTAAAAACAAAAGTATTCCGACTTTATTTGTAACAATTTATGTTCTAAGAATAAATAAATAAATAAATAAATAAATAAATTAATAAATAATTTAATTAAAACGTTTAATATCCAGTAAATGAAGTTATTAAGCTTAAAGAACATCCTGAGCTAAAATAAATGCCCCTGCATTAAATAAAAATCCAAGTCATGGAAATAAAACACAAAAATCAAACCATCAAGAGTGTAACCTTCAAATAAATGTGTAAATTCATCCATGTAAGAGCATTGTGGACTTGTGAGCCTACCTGCACCAGGTAGAATATCGTTGTCGTTGAGGTGCACTTTGTAACCATTTTTATTCTCAAGGTGGGGTTTGAGAATGAAGTTAACAAACTTTCTGTCATAGTCATTATTCACATAAGAAATGTACGCATCGTATGATTTCCCATCTGAAGACACAGAAACAAACAAATGATTAATACTTCCTTAAATACAGGTATATCTGCTATATAGCTCTTGAGAGGAAGCCTCACCATTGAGTTCATATTCTCCATAGGTGTTCCTGTACCACAGTTTGATGCTGAGGTGACATCTGGAGTAAACCAGAGCAGCTACACCCAAGAGGAGGAGGAGGATGATGGCTGCGATAACAGCAGCCGTGTGGCTTGGCCTGGGTGGTATTTCACATATGACTAATGGATGATGATCTATTAACACACGGTATACTCCCTTTAGGTAAGATATTGTGATACAAACATGAAGACTATAATGCAAAAATAAAATCTACATGAAAAGGTACAATTACACTCAAATTATGCTGCAAATCTGAGGATTTTTTTTAGAGTTGATTTATTTAAGAGATTCTTAAAAAGATCCTTTAAAATGAGGATGGATGTTGTCTTTGTGGCAGAACAGATTTAAATAAAGTTATTTATGTGTAATAAAAAAATACATGTTCATGTTAACAGTTGAAAAGCCCCCATATCAATCTCTTATAAGACATGTGACTTTCCACATGAAGCTGTGAAACTTCCTGCCGTGAAAATAGTTATGAACTTTTTATGTTGCAAAGATGTAGATCAAAGCAAAAGTCTGAGTTCATATAACAGAAGTAGATATCCTACATTAACTGTTTGTTGGTCAATACATATCCTCAAAAATTATTTGTAACATATTCAGTAAGTTTAGTCAAAGTAAGTACACTTAATACACTGTGTTATTAGAACATGATCTCAAACTAATACATCTGTTATCCAAAGTGGGCTGAGTCGCTCTCAGTGTGCAGGAACACTTGCTGTAGTTAAGTAATAAATAAATGTAGACACAAAGCAATGTGAAGTTTATTAAGTAAAAAGGTAGAAGATGCAATTTTTCCTCGACATTTTATTTTCCATAGCATCAAGTTAAGAAGAGTAAAAAAGATCTTCATTCTGTTTTTATTTTTGTGCGATGTTTTGTGCATTTTGTTGCCTTGTAACTACCTTTACTTTCTGTTTTCCCAAAGCATCTGGGTGCATTGTCTTCTTACTCATATCCACTTTTGTCCATTGCATTGAACTAGGGGCTTATTGGAAATTCATGTCTTCTAAAGCTTTCAGAGTGAATAGTGCAGGCTTCAAACAGTAATCCCTTTAAGTGGTCTGTGGATTTTAATGTAAATGTATTCTGATTATTAAATTTAACCAACTCACATTGAAGTTACTCAGACATTTCTTTCTCAATATTCCACTGACCAATTACACAGTCTGTGTTGTCTTACCGCAATCTTTTAGACTGAATTCATGGGAGGCGTTTCTCACTGTGCATCTGTAGAGCCCAAAATCGTTCTCCTCCTTTGGTGTGATTTCTAGCTGACTGTTTATCATCAGCTGCCCAGCACCAGGAGACCTGAAAAAAATCTCACTAATTTACCTCGACCAATCATACATATGGTGCAGATGAATGAATATCAATGAAAATGTAACGGTTTGAAAGCCTCACATTACCATGAGGATGTATTCTGCAGTGTGAGGTTAGTGAGCAGCTGGTCGTTTTTACTCCACTGCAGCGTGGTGTCACATTGCCCCTCATCAGGGTCCCAGAGGACGAGAGCAGTGCAGTTCAGTTTCACAGTAGATCCCACATTCCCGAAAAGTTCAGTCCGGCCCCCATTAGGTTTAAACTCTGGTACTTTGGAGCACTGGGACTCTATGCAAAGACATACCACTGTTATCTGTGTTCCCTACAAGCGCTTCAGACAATGGAGGCTTTCATGTGTCCTGCCAGGTACAGCCTGAAACAAAATGCCTCTGTGCAGATGCAGCTCCTTCACTCCCCCATATTAACTCTAACTGCACTGCAAGAGTCAAATTATAACTTGCTGTGAGAGCCACACAATTACAGTTTCAGGTCTGAGATGACTTCATTACACTTAACTCTGGAAATAATACTCACCCTTGACAATGAGTCGCACAGTGTAGGAGGCTGTGCTGTTGCTCGGATTCACACAGGTGTAATTCCCTTGGTCTTCCCAACTGACACTTGGGAAATCCAAGTAGGTCTTTTCCTTCTGTGTGTCAAGGCGCACACAGTCTTTCAGCCATGTCAGCTGGATCTGGGGCTCCAGAGGGCAACGAAGCTCATATGGGGGTCTCTGCTGGCCCACATAGACCACCTGCTCCTTCAATCTTCTCTCATCCACACAAGACTGAGCTACAAATAGACAGAAAAGACACAAACATACAGAAATCTACACTGTTTGTCCATAAAGTTGTAGTAAAATATTTTTACCTCTTCTTGTGATATTGATATTCTTGATAGATAAAGTGTAACTGGGACTCAGTATGTAATCATTGCATCTGGCCAAAGGTGATAACTGATGTATGTAAATAGGAATACAAAGAGGAAGGTGTCTGAAAACAAAATTATTCCAACAGTGTATGAAGCTGGATTAAGTGTAGACTAAATGATGCATTAAAAATTAACAATACCATTACATATATAATTACTTATTTCATTGCGTTTAGCAAAAATATATATTTCCTGTCATCTATTTTTGTTTATTTATTTGTTTATGTTAAACTGTATAATGCCAATTGATGGAAAATTCTATGAAACTAGCACATTCTAGATCCTCTGATACAGTTCAGTCTTTTATTTTTTTGGTAAATTCCACTATTATCAGCTGAATAACCTCTCAGCTGGCATGTCTGTTTCTGCACATAAAATTTGACACCATGGCAAAGTGGCACTATTATTTATCTGTTGCTAGATAACCCATTTCAATGATGATTCTGGACAGAGCAATGTGATTGGCCATTGGGAGGTCATTGTATTCCAGAATTACTAATATCTCCCAAAATATTGGTCCTATCAACTTCCCGTTTTCACTAGTTTCCTCCTCGAAAAAATACATAAGTATGCCAAACTGCAGTAGTCAGCTCTTCCTGGATTTTGTGTGATGCCTGAGACACAGAGTCTGCTTCCCTTTTATAATATAAGGTTAAAATACCTTACACCTTACTTTACACATGACGTCTGAATTTTATGGTTAAATATCTTTTATTGTGATTTTGATAAGTGAAAATAAGTGTTTTGGAGAAATCACAAATAGTGTTTCATTGTTTTCTAACACTATATGCACTAAAAGATATTTTATTAATTGAAGAATAAGCAAGCCCTAAACCCCCACACTAAACTGGTTTCAACAAATGGCTTTACTTCCTCTGTGGTACATATTTGCATATGTGAATGCAGAGAGTTTGCATACAGTCTTGTGAGACTACTGGCCAAACATTAGTGTAGTTTTTGGCAAGGAGTGAGAGTTTAATGGTGTGTGAAGGTGCACTTGTTTACTCTTTCACCCTGGCAAAGTCTGAGGATTTTGTGTGCTTACTCTGACTAAAACTCACCCTGCCTGGAATAGGTGTAATACAATAAGCCAAGCCAGGTGTCCAACCCTCTGACAACAGAATTAGATGACATTTAATAAAAACTGTCCCATTGGATCTGGACCTGTTCTTCAAGATATCCAGCGCATGCGCTCATTAGTGGAAAAAAAACAGAATAACCTGCAAAACTGGCCTTGTCTGGTCCCTTTTGAGCTCTCTCTCTCCCTCTCTGGATCACTGTTTATCCCCCTTTTTTTCAATGTTTTTACTAAAACACAGGGCTGCACATCCGGGTTCAAAGTCCGGGAATAGTTGCTAGGCAACAGCATGTGACTGCGACAGATTGTGTGACCCTGCACACACTAACCACATGGCATTGACCTGGGATTTACCCATCAGCATCCCGCAGTCTGAGGCTGACGATGACTAATGGTTTTAAAGAAAAAACAGCGAAAGAAATAAAACTTAACACTGCTGATGTGAATGAAGTCAATAAATGCACAATTAAAGCATAATAATAGCACATCTAAATAAACTAAAGTAGATTACAGTTTATTTTTACATCCTTACCGACTGCTGGGAAGGTCTTGTCCGACAACCCGATACAAATCACAATGAAAGTGACTAAACTCAGAGCCATGAGTCGTATCTTCTTCCTCCTCAGGTGAGAAATGACCTGGCTGTGTTTTCTTTATACATCACTACCTATAAACTACCGCGTTAATTACACTTTAGTTACAGTACGACGAGCACAGACGTGATACGCGGACGTCGGCAGTCGGGTTTGTCGACGCACCTGAGGAAAAAAAAACAAGAAACTCGTCTTCCTATTGGCCCTGCGTGACCACGTGACGCTCGCACCGGCATTCACCTGGGTTAAAGTGAAACCAGATAGAAAGGTATAGGTTGTAAAAGGGTAAGACCTGTAACATAAAGCCCCTCCACGTACCTTATACATTTGCCACAAGGTTTCACATGAATCAAGTAACAAAAACCATAGTATAGGCTGCAAACATTAAAAACATTTCCACAATTTAAAAAAAAAAATAAATTATCCGCTCCAGAGATTAAATACACTAATAAATTACATAGCCTCCTTTCTTAAACTGAATTGGAAAACAAAGGCGGATGTTTTCAATGTGCATCATAAAGTGTTAATACATATTTTTATTGATTTATGTACATTTATACAATAGATTTATAAATCTTCCGCAAAAAAAAAAAAAAACTGTAAATGCATTGTAATATTCAGTGTTTTGAAGTAGATCCAGTAGCTCTGAGGTAAATATTTCTTTTGAATAAAATACATTCTCTCATTAATTTCACATGACTCAAGACTGTATCTTGGAAACTACAGTCACCCAGCATTTTGACTTAATTTTTCTTTCTTAATGACTCAATTTTGGTAAAGTTTCACTATTTTTATTCTAGAGGTAGTTTACTTGTAGACCAGTGTTACAAAGCATTAAATACCTTTCATTCACACTTATGAAATGCATGCAATATGTCTAATTTTATAAAATATGTGGAACGAAAAATACCCCACATGTTTAACTTAAAAATGGTGTGTCTAATAAAAACCATGATATTTGGGTAATATCTTGTTAATTGCCCATGAGATAGTCATTACTGTGAACTTCCCATCCTTATGCAACGGATGGATATAGTTACAGGGACACATGTAATGGAAAAGATGACTTTCATACTCGAAATAATTGATTACTTGCATTGCAAAAGAAGAGTACACTATCTTCTTGGGAATTTCTTAAGAGGACATTTGATGTAAGTTACTATGGTTGGTTAAATATATGCAGCATCCTTTGAATTGTATTGGAAAAATGTTAAATTCTAAATAAAAAGCCCAAAAAAAAAAGAATCTGAAATTCAGTGATGGAAGAAGTACACATTGAGATATTGTAAGAAAAGGGCATTCCTCTGACAGTACTCTGCTACAAGTACAGTTACTCAATACCTTACCATGTGGATATTTGTAGTTAAATGTGCGTTTACCTAAAATATGAAAATATTCTTTGTTATTTATGCATTCACATGTATGTTGTATTTTACGGTGTTGATGTTTCAGACAGAGTTCATTTTAATGATGTTATACACTATGAGGTAGTTTAACCTACAGTACAGAAATGCATTGTATTCGTGTTTTTCTGCTCTATTAGAATCATTTCTGTGAGTTTAAAGTTGACTAAAATGCTAAATTGTATACTTTAGTGCAGTATAGTAAGTAGAAGAAGACAGTAATTGGAATTTCTGAAATAATGCGGGCAAAAAGGCCTTGTACAAAATGTTTTCATGGCATAATCAACTAAATGAACATACGTGAAGACATTTCATGATGACAAAAGTTTCCTCTTTTATTTGGTAATATAAAATATTAAAAGGCAAAAACATTCTTGTGTCCAATTTACAAAAAGTTACCATCAAATTCTATGCAAATTGTGACAGTCATCACAGCGATTTGTACAATATAAGGCAACATTGTCACACAATCAGTACGGTATGTGCAGTAGCAGTTATAAATTATCTTTAGGCTTTCAATATAAACACACACGTCACAAATATAGAGATCCAACAAAAGCATTCAGTGCATTCTCAAAATAGGCCAGTACAGTAAAATCTCTGTACACTTGTTTTAGGGAAATCAGCCTGTCTTCAAAGTCTATTTCATGCTTGACGCCCTGCATTTAACATCTGACTGCAAACAATAAAAAGAGAGTGAGGGCCCTCTATCTGAACTCCTATGATTAATGGGTTTGAAGTTGACTCAAGTGACGGTCTAGACACTTTAATGCACAAGGCAACGCAGGGTTCATGTTCTCAGGAAAGAGTGTCTGAAGGCTGTCATGCTTCAAATGACCTGTTAAGATATAAAAGCAGGGTTTTTAGATGGTTGCAGTACTCATGTCAAGGAAACAAAGACTTGTTTCAACATTATAACCAGCAAATAAAAAAAAAACTTGTCATAATGTCACACATTTCAGAAAAAAATAGTACAATAACCATACAATTAGTCACACCTTGTTAGAATTATTTAGTCATTTAGAGCAATTCATTTACACATAACAATGAATACAATATTTAGAGAAATAATGATCAATATACAGGGAATCTAAAAAGTTTGGAAGACTTTCTGTGCATGTGGAATATAAATAAACCTTTATTACAGCAGACATTTCTATAGTTTTCTAACCCTTAAACACAATAATATATGTCAAATCAACATGTATTGGAGGCTGTAGTTGTGATGTGTCCCAGTACTGATTTGTAAACAGAAATGTAAGGCATAAGGTTTATCATTTCATGACTGGATATCAGCTTTAAAACTCACTGTTCTTTTCTGCTGTGCCAGTGTGACCATGTGTTATCTGAGACTCACCTGAGTTCCTCTTTTAGTCTCTGGAGTTTATCAAAGAGCCTTTCATTCTTGACGCCCATGGGAGCACTGGGTACGAACCAGGCTGCAATGAATTTGCAAATGACAACAACGTGCTGCAAGAAGAGATGATGAGATGCAAATGAAATCACTGAAAATATGGTTTTAGTTAAGATCATGTTCACTGAGTTTCAGCTCCAGCTACATGAAGCTGAGTTTTAAAATAAAAAAATGTAAAAAAACAGTGGACAGGGGGAAAAGTGTAGGATTAATGGGAAATGTTTTATAACATCCTCATACAAACCATCTTATACACTGGAGTATTAGGCTGACTGCTTACCTCAAACAAGATCACAAATGCAAAGCGAACAGCTAAAATTAACCAGAACTGTGGGGTCAGACTGTAGTCCTCATTGCTCCTATAGTCTTTATAGCTGTAATAAGACAACAGAGTTTAGCCGTTTTTAAAGAAGCAGATGAGAGCAGCTTCTTTAAGATGTCGTTAAGAAGGAATGTGGGCTTTATTTGTTTAGTACTTTATTATGGAAATTTACAGCCTTTGCAGTAAGAAGAACACAACACTTCCAGGAAATTACATGAAACTAACTATATTACCAGTGTTTTTGGCTTGTTAGGTTACATTTTAACTTCTAGGAAAAGGGAACAAATAACATTATGTATGTCTTTACAGCTGTTGGAGATAAATATTGAAAAAAACAGAACAAACCTGCAGTAAGAGACATTCATTCCACTAGGAGTCGTCATCTGATGAGGTGAAAACTCATTATGTATGTTGCGGTCGTCCATCTGTGCAATAGACAGGGTGTTGTTGATGTATCCAGCCATGCAGCTGCATAGACACAATGATTTATTTGAAGTGAATATTGAGCAAAACATGGCAGAATATTAACAGTTTCAAGTGAATGCAGACAAAAAGCACATTCTTACTCTATGTTTGTGACATCTGTTGCGGTGCTGTTGGCGCACGGGCCGTAACGGTAGCGATAAACGAGTCGAGGGATGAAGTCTGACGACACACCAATGACCAGACCGTTTGCAATAACAGCTAAAACACCAATCGCCTCCAGCACGTCTATCCACACACCTGGAGAAAAGCGCCATAAATACGAGAAGGAAAATATATTTATAAAAAAGAGGAAATTTACCTGCATAATGACAGCCTTTAATTAACACTTTGGTTGAATTAATGTTGATTAGTTCTGAGCTATATGGTGGAAGATAGAGGTCAAGGTCTGCAGTATTACATATGGCATGAATGGATGATCTGATCTGAAGATATTCTAGGTACTGATTGCTCTTGATGCCATACTCCTGGACCAGGTGGGAAAATGAAACCAATTTATTGTTTTGAAAGATATATTCTAAGTGTGTGATACCTTTGTCTGACCATGAGCAGAGGTGAAGTGGTTTTTTGTTACTGAGAAAGTAGGGGCTGTTCCAGATGGGGGTGAGTTTGCATGGTGATATGATAGAGTTTGTGATTTTGTGGAATTCCCACCAGGTCGTCAGAGCTGATGATACAGTTGTTTTAAAACAGGGGTGGCGTTTAATAGATGGACTGATTGTTAAGTCTGAGATGGGGATATTGTCGCGTGCTGTTTGTTCAATGTCTAACCAGTAAATCTCACCTATATCATTTGTTTTCTTTGGAACCAGTCTGCGCTCCAGAGTGACCATCTTAATGGCATCCAAACGTATCTCAATGACGTTATTAATGAGTGCAAGCAGTGGAGCAAGAGGAAATGCTGCCACGAATATGGTGGTAAAGCTGAACTGGATCACTAAAAAAACAAAAAAAAACAAAATCATTCCCAAAACTTAACATCTGGAGGTATGAGTTTGGGTGAAAGCTCGTTCTGCACAGATCTTACCCATCTCCAGAAACTCATTAAAAAGGCTGAATGAGTCCACATCATTCAGACGGTAGTTGCTGAGCCAGTCTCGAAGTTTGCAGCTGTCACACAGTTCAGCTCCATGTTTGGCCTCTGAATCGTCTTTTAGGTAGCAATGAGCACATCGCCTCTGGAGCTTCTGGGTTCTTCTTCTCTTTAACCACCTGGAGAACCAGCTGAAGCCAACACCAAACAGCTCAGACCATACTGTGCCACAGATGTACTGTACATGTAGAGCATATACACAAATCTGAATAATACTCACGGGCCAGTGAACTCAAAGACGTTGCTGATGGTTTGCTTCAGAACCATTATAATGGCCATTTGGATGAACAGGTCTGTGAGACATCCACTGGGGTGGCACTGCACACAAGTAAAATCAGTCACAGTATGTTAAAATGCATTTATTAACATGTTTTACATCACACATTTGTATGTTTACCCACCTCTTCAAGCCTCCATTTCCCTGCAATTCGCACATAACCACCGGGATGACCGTTTATCCTGTCAGGGTGTAACAAAACCAAGTCATTACAACCTCAAGTTCATCAGGTTTGAACATGAGGTTTTGGACATTATTAGTTACTATGAATGAAATCTGTATGAAAACATGAATGAGAGTATTTTAACTGTAAGTTCGTACCTGCCAAGAAAAAAGGCCACATAGAAGAGCGAGGAGAAGTAGGTGAAGAACTGGAAGGTGAACATTTTGACTGTGAAACTTTTCTCTGTGGCAGCAAATGACCTGGTTTCCTCTGGTGAAGACAGATTTCATATCAGCGTACATGTACAGTAGTTCATTATTTACCCAGCAGATGGCAACATTACACAGCCTTAAAGGCAGCCTGGATCCATTTAGTTTCTATTTTCCTTGTATTATCTTATTCACTGCCTACAGCTATTTTGTTTCCTTTAATGCATATTTAATGCAGACATTACATAAATATTATTCTGCTGTTGCTAAAGGCAGTTTTTTAATAAATTACATTTCATTGCACATTAAACTATTTCACTGCTTTCACTTTCCATGAGGTTTCCTTTTAAACCATGTTGGTGAATCAGTTTATATGAATCTCAGAACAGGCACATCTAAGTTAACATCTATCATCTATTTAACACATGCTTTTTCATCTGCAAGGTATTTAAATAAACTTAGCAGGTGAAAAGCACATTTGATTAATACATCAAGATTGTTATGGTTACAAATTAATACTAGAACTAAATAAAAATGAAACTAAAACTAGTCAGTGTCACTGTTTGGCTCAGACACAAGAATTACAAACAGATTCCTGCCTGGTTTCCCGTTCGATCTGTTTACCTGTTCTCATTGCTCACCCTCCCAAAACTGTTTGCGACTATTCTTTTAACACTTTGTAATCTTCGAACATCATAAAAAAAATCTGGGAACGACATCCATCTGGCTGTTCCTATTCACAAACTGATTTCCACTGGGCCTTAATTTGTTAAGAGTCGATCACAAACATTTATCTGACATGGGGTTTGATAGAAGGATGGGCAACGGCAAATACACATAGATGCTGCAAATGCGAGTGAATTGTACATCAGTGTGTTCACAGTGCAGGTCCAGTCAAAACTGTTATGTGAACACATACAAGTAAATGGGGGAGCTGTAGTTTTACTGGAAAGAAAAGCACCATAACCTGTAGCTCAGATCTGACTTCTTATAATGGTCTCAGTTTATCCTAAAAACAGGCCACTATATTACAAGTAGCACAATGTTTACTTTTTAATTCTTTTTTGCACCATATGTCTTTTATAATATGTATGTATTAAGACTCAGTCTAGCGGTGCTAAGCTACATAACAGTTGCATAATGTTATAGTTTAATGTGTAAATTCAGTTGCAAATTCAACAGCGAACATTAGAAACTTGAAAAATGAGAAGAATAAATGTACCTATTTCACAGAGCTTCATGGCTACTATCCTGTTGACCTGTAACATAAACACATGGTCAGAATGACAGAGAGCAATGTCAGTATGAAAAAGAGTAATGTGTTAAGAAAGTTGTGTACCCGTGTCATGACTATGATGATGAGGTAATGAAGGACGGCCCCTAACATCATTGCTCCACTGTTGGAGTGGTTGCTCAGAAACTCCCATGATCCTTTAGCCAAGAGAACCGCTGCGATCACCCTAAATACCACTAAGGCATGTGTTAGGCCAATGATCACGAGTATCTGTGGAAACACAAAAACACTCACTGTGGAATAATATCTCTGAGGCCCTCCAATAAACACCTTTTATCTGGCCTGAATTTTAACTTGTGTACTTTCAAGTAAAATGTTATGCCACTTTACAAGCTCTGTAATTATATCAAAATGACAAGTGACCCACCATAACTGTGACACAGATCAACACCAAAGTGCTGCGCAGATACGAGTGCTTATACTTCTTGGGTTCACAGTTGACGTTGTTCACAATTTCCAGGATTAATTCCTCCTAAAAACACAGAAACAAACAAATGAATACACACAGCTCTGATATTCAGGATATTTATTTACAGAAAATATGGACAAAATAACAAAGCTGTATTGTTTTACCTTGAATGATGCAAAGATAAAAGTTAATATTAATTTTTAAACAACTTGAGATTAATGTTTTAGTTCAGGAAGAGTTAACAACCAGTATTGGGTGAAATAAGCCTGATTCTATTTTTTTTTTAACAAAAAACCCAGACATCTATCTATCTATCTATCTATCTATCTATCTATCTATCTATCTATCTATCTATCTATCTATCTATCTATCTATCTTAGAAGACAACAGACAAAAAAACAAAGAGACAATAGCCAAAAAAACAGACCAAAAACAAAAAATGAAGGGCCTGATTCTTTAACCTTAACCCTATTGCAAAAACACATCACTTTGTTTGATGTCTTGTGACCACCTCTCTTCCTCTTGGTCACATTTTTAAAGTTTCAATGGATTTTTTTTTATGCTGAATGTATACACGCTGTATATGTCTATTTATGTACCTCCTCTTCACACCAATCAGACACTTTCCATTCACACACAAACGAAGCCCGGTGTCTCTTCCAGAATTCCAGAAACAGTGTCGCTGTAAAGAACAGAGATTCCTTATTTACAAGAACACATCCCTTGAGTTTTAGTAACAGGTTTTTCAACAATGAACCACTTCACAAAATTAACAACATGCAAGATGTGATTTGCAATATGAGATGTTTTCCTCTTGACTTGAGTCTGAGACATTCAATACGTAAAGGAAATGTTCTATTTGGAACCTGTGACTGAACCTGCCAGAAACCAGGCCTCAGATCCAGGTACTAGAAGGCTTAATAATAAATTAATGAAAGTTTTAGCATGTGACTTCTAATGTAAAACAGCACTGATTAAAGCTTCCTTTACGCTTATTGGGGGAAAAAAAACATTTTTAGGAAATGGAAATGATGGAGGAAATGACCCCTTCTGGTGTGGTTTTAGGATAATCTGCAGCTTTGACAGTAATTTGCATCAAGTTTATTCCAGTCATTGTTTGATTTTTACAGCACTGTAGTGATATGCTTGTTGTAATATGTTTGCTTTTTGTGAAACTTTATACTTCTCTGGGTTCATTCTGACTTACAGCCTTATGTTTGACCTTAGTCCTCCTTTAGTCTTTCTCTTCCTTGTCTCACTCCCTCCTTTAAATACTTCCTTTTAGATTTCATGCATTAACTTTTTCACATGCAGCCAGCGCTCTAGTCCTTCAGACAGTAGCACTGTTACACTTCAATAAAGTAAACTGGATTAAATTATTTTTTATTACAGTTAGAATCAATATATAATAAGAGATGCCATATGTCTAGAAAGAGCTGAAACCAGTGTAACAATCTAAAACACAGAGATGGTCAAAGGAATTAAAGCTGAATAAAACCATCAGTGGTGGTTTTTATGTGTTGGTATAGATGACTACTGGACCACCTCCACTGACAGATGGATTAGGCTGAATAAGATGTGAGTTGCCAGTATGTTCTCTTAGTGATGTGGCATCTCCTTGGCAGCACATAAAAACATTCAGTTTGATCGAATAGAAATGGAGGCAAATAAAAGACTGATTGTACTGTTTCGCCAAGATTTTCAGTATTACATCACAGACAACTAATGCATTCTTATTTTTAGTGAGAACCAGAAATTTCTGGTCTGGGGAGATATTATATCTTTTACTAAGAGGTAAGCAATAGGGTTTGACAGTACCGATTTTCTTCTTTAGTAAATTTTAGTTTCATTTTATACCCCTGTATTTGTTTTTCAATTCCCCTGTCTTTTATTGTCCTACAGGGGATTTCTGCTCAGTCATAGTGCATTCGTTGCTGTGAAAATGAAGTCCACTGACATGTTAGGATTATGTTGTCTACATTTTCAGTTTCTATTGTTAGATTTTGGTTTTTGTTTGTACTTTTTTGAGTTTTGTTACTGTATGTCTTTGTTTTTCTGATAAACAAAAATTGATTAAGGTTTAATAACAAAATTAAATAGAAATTCCTGTGAATAAAAGAATAAATACATCCTATGGACACATTAACTCACCCCAAACCGCCATAAACATTGCAAAGAGCACTGTGCCATTGTTGTCAAACAGTAGGGTCACCTGTACAAGAACAGCAGCGTCAGTGAACACCAATTGACGTAAACCATTTGTCAAGTGTACATGCACTGTTACGTACCTTAGCGTAGGTGCAGGTGTCCGAGAGCAGCCACACTTTACATCTCTTGTCACAAAGTGGACACATGACGGTGTCAGCCTCACAAACCTCCTTTCTAAAAGACAGTGGTTTATTTATTAGGTATTTTACAAAGTGTTAATATGCAGTTGTGACAGATATTGTGGAGTTGTGGGAGTACTTACATGAGGGGCGAGTCATTGAAGAAGGCAAGACCATAAAGGAAGACAACGAGCCCAATAAGAGCTGGTGGGATGAGCAAATATGTATACCAGCCAAGCCACAGGTAGTACAAGGCCACCTTCTCCCCAAAGTAGTTCCTAGTACAAGCACATACAAACCTTAAAAATCCTATATGCACTAATTTCTCATGTCAAAATCTATGTATACTGTAAAGTTTCATACACTTTACTATTTGTTAACTCTGTATATAAATGTATTTATCTATATTACATAGATTTTTCAAAACATTATTTTGATTTAATTATTTTTTTATTATATTCTTCTTATCATTAACATGATATATGGGTGGTTCTATTGTGATAAATCACAACAAAAGTTTACTTCAAAATAAAAGTCACATAACAAAGGAAGAGCAATATTGTATGTTCATAAATAGTGTACATTAACAATTTTGGTTTCATTATTCCTCTGTGGATGTGGAACTAGGAACCATAGTCTGCATATAATTAGTGGACAGAGGAACCTTGATGCCATATGTTGAATACACTTGAATCCAGTGGTTTATGATTTGGACATTGCCACATTAGCTTTTTGGACCCAGAAGTGACCGTATATGGATAAAAGAGGCAAAACTACATGAGCCCAAGGGCTCAGTGGTGATAATGCTAAATACTTGCTTATTTACTTTAAAACTCAACTAAGATTGAAATATATGTCAGGGGAAAACGCCTTTTATTAAATAAACTGAAGGGCATGTGAGCTGTGATTAGCAGAAGAAATATTTAAAGATGGACCAGGTCAATTACTAGAAGTTCCAAACAGAACACATGGGATCGGAATGACTCCAGGAAAAAATTATTTACTTACTACAGAGAAGTTCAATGTAAGTCTGTGGGAGCCAGGATTTTTGGAGATAATCCCAATGACCATCGGTAATATTACAGATTTAAGTGTCAGCTTCATTTTGGAGCCGAGGCGCTTGGGAACATTTACACAGTTGATAAATGTCGCTGATGATGTCATGTGTGCTTATAAATATATGACACAAGGCCTAGTAATTATGTAATTAAACGATGTTGCACAATGTGTGTGATATGGACCACAGTTTCTATTTTAACTCAGTTTTAAAGGTGTGATATATGTTTACTTTGTGCTCCTCTGCATCGACAACAGCTCTAATCTGTACCTACGTTAAGTG